>ML664175.1:480703-506528 GCA_007570785.1 Antilocapra americana | reverse complement strand
GATGACATGATCCTCTATATTGAAAACCCTAAAGACTCTACGAGAAAATTACTAGAGCTAATCAGTGAATATAGCAAAGTTTCAGGATACAAAATCAACACACAGAAATCCCTGGCATTCCTATACACTAACAGTGAGAAATCAGAAAGAGAAATTAAGGAAACAATTCCATTCACCATCGAAACAAAAAGAATAAAATATTAGGAGCATTTCTACCTAAAGAAACAAAAGACTTATATATAGAAAACTATAAAACACTGATGAAAGAAATCAAAGAGGACACAAACAGATGGAGAAATGTGCCGTGTTCGTGGATTGGAAGAATCAATATAGTGAAATGAAGTATACTACCCAAAGCGATCTATAGATTCAATGCAATTCCTATCAAGCTACCAGAGGTCTTTTTCAAAGAATTAGAACAAATAATTTCTCAATTTGTATGGAAATACAAAACACCTCGTATAGCCAAAGCAGTCTTGAGAAAGAAGAGTGGAACTGGCGGAATCAACCTACCTGACTTTAGGCTATACTACAAATCCACAGTCATTAAGACAGTATGGTACTGGCACAAAGACAGAAATATAAATCAATGGAACAAAATAGAAAGCCCAGAGATAAATCCACGCATCTATGGACACCTTATCTTTGACAAAGGAGGCAAGAATATACAATGGAGAAAAGACAACCTCTTTAACAAGTGGTGCTGGGAAAACTGGACAGCCACTTGTAAAAGAATGAAACTAGATCACTTTCTAACACCATACACAAAGATAAACTCAAAACGGATCAAAGATCTAAGCATAAGACCAGAAACTATAAAACTCCTAGAGGATAACATAGGCAAAACACTCTCTGCCATAACCCAAAGCGGGATACTCCATGACCCACCTCCCAGAATAATGGAAATAAAAACACGAATAAACAAATGGGACTTTATTAAAATTAAAAGCTTCTGCACAACAAAGGAAACTATAAGCAAGGTGAAAAGACAGCCTTCAGAATGGGAGAAAATAATAGCCAATGAAGCAACGGACAAACAATCTCAAAAATATACAAGCAACTCCTGCAGCTCCATTCTAGAAAAATAAATGACCCAATCAAAAAGTGGGCCAAAGAACTGAACAGACATTTCTCCAAAGAAGACATAAAAATGGCTAACAAACACATGAAAAGATGTTCAACACCACTCATTATCAGAGAAATGCAAATCAAAACCACAATGAGGTATCACTTTACACCAGTCAGAATGGCTGTAATCCAAAAATCTACAAGCAATAAATGCTGGAGAGGATGTGGAGAAAAGGGAACTCTCTTACACTGTTGGTGGGAATGCAAACTAGTACAGCCACTATGGAAAACAGTGTGGAGGTTCCTTAAAAAGCTGCAAATAGTCCTGCCATATGACCCAGCAATCCCACTGCTGGGCATATACACCGAGGAAACCAGAATTGAAAGAGCCACATGTACCCCAATGTTCATCACTACATTGTTTACAATAGCCAGGACATGGAAGCAACCTAGATGCCCATCAACTGACGAATGGATAAGAAAGCTGTGGTACATATACACAATGGAATATTACTCAGCATTAAAAAAAAATCATTTGAAGCAATTCTACTCAGATGGACGAAACTGGAGCCCATAATCCAGAGTGAAGTAAGCCTGAAGCAAAAAAACAATACAGTATATTAACACATATATATTGAGTTTAGAAAGACGGTAACGAGAACCCAACATGCGAGACAGCAAGGGGAACGCAGATGTATAGAATAGACTCGTGGACTCTGAGGATGAGGGTAGGGGTGGGATGATATGGGAGAATGGCATTGAAACATGTTAATTTTCATATGTCTAATCAATCGCCAGCCCAAGATTGATGCTCGGGTCTGGTGCATCGAGATTTCCCGGGGGAGAGAGGAGGGAGGGGGTTCTGGAGGGGGAACATATGTAAACCCATGGTGATATCATGAAATTGTATGGCAATAACAATAAAAAAAAATTAAAAAAAATTATAGTTGGTTGGTTGGACCATATAGATTTGATCGGACCATTAAATAATATTCTTGGTCCACAATGATTTAATTGTTAATAAAATTTAACAAATGATAACATGAAGTCATTGAACTTTTCTCTTAATTTTTAAGTAATGACAAGATTTTCTATACATATAATAAAAAGTCTTTTTAGTAAAAAGTTGATCATATATTAGCACTGAAGAACACAAATGACAAAAACACTATCTAAAATTACATTCCTCAGAGTAAAAGGAAATTCAAATGACCTTTACTGTTGTTGAGAAGATTGTAAAATCAACTGCAAATTAATGACAAATAATATGCCAGAAATATAAGCCCCTGGCAAAACTGATCCAAAAAATTGTACTATTGAATGCCAATGGTATCATAAGAATATAAGTAAAAAGATTAAACTGTGTATGATTTGAAGTATTAATATGTATGTGTAGTGTGCATGTCTATGTTGTGTGTATGTATGTGTGTGTGGGGGGGTGGATATATTCCAGCAAATATTTATTACAATTGCTTAGAATTATATATGTGTTTTATATATATATATATATTGCATATATATTACATATATATTATATATATATAATCTCAAATCTCAATCTCAAAACATTTTTGAGATTTCATCTATCTATATGTGTAATATATACATATATTTGAGATTGCATATATCAATATGTATATATAGAATGCAATCTCAAGACATTTGTGAGATTGCATCATGAGAAATGCTGAACTAGATGAAGCACAAGCTGGAATCAAGATTGCCAGGAGAAATATCAATAACCTCATATATGAAGATGACACCACACTTATGGCAGAAAGTGAAGAACTAAAGAATCTCTTGATGAAAGTGAAAGAGGAGAGTGAAAAAGTTGGCTTAAAACTCAGCATTCAGCAAACTAAGATCACGGCTTCTGGTCCCATCACTTAATGGCAAATAGATGGGGAAACAGTGACAGACTTTATTTTGGGGGGCTCCAAAATCACTGCAGATGATGACTGCAGCCATGAAATTAAAAGAAGCTTGCTCCTTGGAAGAAAAGTTATGGCCAACCTAGGCAGTATATTAAAAAGCAGGAACATTACTTTACCAACAAGGTCCATCTAGTCAAAGCCATGGTTTTTCCAGTAGTCATGTATGGATATGAGAGTTGAACTGTAAAGAAAGCTGAGCACCAAAGAATTGATGCTTTTAACTGTGGTGTTGGAGAAGACTCTTGAGAGTCTCTTGGACTGCAAAGGAGCTCCAACCAATCCACCCTAAATCAGTCCTTAATGTTCACTGGAAGGACTGATATTGAAGCTGAAACTCTAATACTTTGGCCACCTGATGCAAAGAACTGACTCATTTGAAAATATCCAGATGCAAAGAAAGATCGAAGGTGGGAGGAAAATGGGATTACAGAGTTGGAAGACATCACCAATTCGATGGACATGGGTTTGGGTAGACTCAGGGAGTTGGTGATGGACAGGGAACCTGGTGTCAGATACGACTGAGCAACCGAATTGAACTGATATATGTGTAGGGTATCATCTTTGAGCACAGGTATAGAGCACATAGAAAGGACACATGCTTGTGTTCTCTTTTTCACCAAACTCACAAGAATGCAGAAGAGAATGTTTGTTTTGAAGCAATTAATGATAATTTTGTGAGGTGTGATATAGGCAGGAAGAGGTACCTTTGGAACATGGGGAAAGAACATTGAAATTTTACAGCAAGAAAAACATGTGACACAGACAAAGAAGCTATCTATGAAAATCAAACCAAACATTATTTATTCAAAGAGAATAGATGGTGATCAATAATATTCTTAATTCATTTTTCTAGAATAACATTGACCAAAAGAACTTTCTGCAGTGATGAAAACTGTTTTTTATTTGATCTGTCAAGTATGTCCTAGACATATATTGCTGCTGAGGACTTGAAATGTAGCTAGTGTAACTGAGAAATTCTAATTTTGTTTACATTTCTTTTTAATTTAAATGTCCACGTATGTCTAATGGCTACAGTATTGGACAGCTCTGAAATAGGAAACATATTGAATATGATGAAATCACAACTACAGTGAGTCTGTCTTTTCATTATGCCATGTGGGTAGACTGCAAGTCAAAGGCTGCTTTTCTACCCAACTTCCCTTGCTCTAGAAGGGTAAAGATTTGAGTTGCTGAGTTAATAAAATACAAAGTTTTTCTTTATTGCACTGATAATACTAGTAAAGAGAGTTTGTATAACTTGAAGAGGCTTACTCAAATAACATATTTCAAGGATGTACTCAATATATTGAACAGTCTGACCTTAAACATTCAAGGGAAACATGATTATTGAGAACAGTGTCAGGATTTCTTTCAGAAACCAAAGGATGGCATGAATAGCTTCCTTTCAAAGAATTTAACTTTTCCCTTAATGCTTGTTTTCACTTGTTGAAGATAGAAATTGATAAGAAATTACTGAGTTTATTATTTCTCATCTAACAGAGGAAATAATTTTGACACCCACAGCAACCAGAGTAGATGAGGGAATTGATTGCTGCTTTTGTCTAAGTTGAAATACTCAGTAGTCCAAATTTAAAATGTGACATAATAACTTGTTTTGTATCTGATATAGCTCTGAAAATAGCCTTTAATAAGAAAGAGGAGTCACTGCTTTGTAATTTCTGAATCTGTGATATTTGAGATATTACTAGCAAAGGTGTATATATTTTCTGTTTCCTCAAAATCTATAATTAAAAATTTAATATTTTTAACTTTATAGAGCCTATTGCATATAGAATTTCCTACTTGATCTCACTAACCACATATACATCATAGTAAAGGCTTAAAAGCAGTAGTATATTCACCATAGATATGATGTCAACCTTTTAATTTACTGATTCATGTTTAACAGTTTTATCTGAGGTATAATTGATAGACAAAGAAGTGTACATATTTATTCAGTATAATTTAATACATTCAGCCATATGTAAATGATCACAACACCATCACCACAATCAGGGTACTAGATCCAATACCTTCTTAGTTTCTTTGTGACCCTTTGTGTGTGTGATGAGAATACAATATGAAATCTGCCTTCTTAAATCTTGAAGTGTTCAGTCACTGTGTGTGTTAGTTGCTCAGTCATGTCTGACTCTTTGCAACGTCATTGAATGTAGCTTGCCAGGCTCCTCTGTTCATGGAATTCTCCAGGCAAGAACACTGGAGTGGGTGGCCATTCCCTTCTCCAGAGGATCTTACCAACCCAGGGATTGAACCTGGGTCTCCTGAATTGTAGGCAGATTCTTTACCCTCTCAGCCACCAAGGAAACCAAGTAATCCTGAATCATTAACTATAGGAAGTAGGTTATACAGCAGATTACTAGAATGTATTTATGTAGTATAACTGAAACTCTGTATTCTTGGGGTGACAACACCACAATTTCTTCACACCTAGCATCTGGCAGCCACATTGTCACAAATGGCAAAATTTCTTTTCTTATAGGTTAATGGTATTCTAGTGTGTGTGTGTGTGTGTGTGTGTGTGTGTATAATATTTTCTTTGTTAATCTCTCAATGGATACTTGAATTGTCTCCATATCTTGGATGTTGTGAATAACGCTGCAATGAATATGGGACTGTGGGTATCTCCCACTCATTCTCTTTTACCTGCTATTTCAGAAATCAGCCAGAAATCTGAATGTAAATTAAACACCTACCTTGCCCATATATCCATTATAAAGTTAATATCTGAGTTCTACCAATTTTATCTCAAACCAATTCTTTCATTCTCCATCTTCTCAACCTTGACAGCTACTCTTTGACTCAGGTATTTGTTTCCTCCCATTAACTGTAAGTCTCCCAACTAGCCCCTCTATTTCCATTTTTGTTCCCCTCAAATCCATTCTTCATATGATTACCAGTTTTCTACTTCAAATTCATGTGTTGTGTCTCAGAACAGTTTAAAATTCTTCTGTGTTTTTTAATGTTAGCAAAAAGCCCCAAGAAATAAAATGGCAAAAATATTCCCTTAATAGCCACCACCACCAAAACAACAAAATATATATATATATGTATATATATAATAATGTATATATAATACTTAGGAATATATTTACAAGAAAGGTACAGAAAGGGGAGTCTGATTTAAGAAAATATTTTAAAAATCATAAAAAAAATGGAAATAACATACCATGTTCTCAGATGGAAAAATTATTAGAGTAGAAATGTCACTCAATATTAATAAAGAAATATATTCCAACTCCAATTAAAATATTTACAAGGATTATGGTTTAATATTATTTTTGAGAATTGACAAATATCTTAAATGGATAAGAAAAAATAATTTCTGAAAATAGCCAATAAAAATAAAAGCAAGAAGCCTGAAAAGGAATTTACCTCAATAAATATTAAAAACATTATAAAAATCTTGTAATGTAAAAATGAAATATTCTTATAGAGATAGAAATCAATAGGATTTAATGGAAAATTCAGACTCAGACCACAGACCATATGAAAATTTAATATGTGACAAGGATGCTATTTTATTTCCATAATGTTCACATACTGCTTCTGAATTTGAAAGCAAGAAAGTTGGATGCCTATGTTATATCATAAGTAAAAGATGGATTGAAAACTTTAAAGGAAAAGACAATTTAGTGAAATCTATAAGAGATATACCCATGATAAGGGAGTATGGAAGATCTGCATGATCAAGATAGGAAATCCAAAAACTATAAAGACTAAGAAGTAGTAATATCATGCTATAAAAATTATAAACTTTTATATGAAAAATTTCTATAACAAAATTATGCACATTTGAATTATAGAAGGAGACAAAATATTAATATTTGAAATGAAGACCAAGTAAAAATTTATATGAAAGAACTTGTGAACAATGAACAAAAATCATAGAAGAGAAAATACAAATGACCAGTAAATATATCCCCAAACCTACTAGTAATCAGAGAAGGTATGGTAACAATGAAATATTTTATACAGTCCTGTTGGTGCAAATTATCAGAGAAATAATGTCTATTGTTGAGAGGGATTTGGAGAAAACAACCTTCTCTTAATTTGCTGATGGATGTAGGGGATAGTCTTTTGGGGAAGTGATTTAGCAACAAAAATCTATTCAATTTGAAAATACACATACCTTTCAACTCAGTAATTGTGCATTTGGGATGCAGCTCATAAAATTAAAATATTGGTGTGCCAAGATGTATGTACAAGGATATTTATTTCAGCATTGTTATTGTGACATAAAACTGGGAACAAAGATAATAACCATCAGTGGAAGAATGCTTGAATAAATTATGGTACAATGATATGAATACTTTGCAGACATTAGGAATAATTAATTAAAGCTATAAGAGTTAATATGAAAGGATTTCTATGAGGCCAGCTGAGAATGGTCAATGGAATCTAGTTTTTTAATAGCCAAGCAGACTTGAAAAAGATCATAGATTTAGACGTGAATGTAGAAATAGAGAAAAGATAGATAAATATCTACAAAGGATTCTTTCAACAATAGATATAGATAGCTGTCTGTTTTAGAGCAAAGACAACATAGGTACTATCATCCTATTTGGGGGAGGAAAAGTGTTAGATCCACAATTTCCAGTCTATAAGTGATATCTAGTTGGTAAGTTGGCTCAGTCACTTCAGCTGTGTCTAACTCTTTGCAACCCCATGGATTGTAGCCTGCCCAGCTCCTCTGTCCATGGGATTTTTCCAGCAAAAATACTGGAGTTGGATGCCATGCCCTCCTCCATGGGCTCTTCCTGACCCAGGGATTGAACCTACATCTCCTGTGTCTATTGCATTGCAGGAGGATTCTTTGCTGCTGAGCCACCAGGGAAGGCAAAGATAAGAAAGTTATACAAAGTGATTATATAATAAAAGAAAACTAGGAAAAAATCCTACCATGACAAATACCTGTAAAAAAAAAAAAATTCAAACTACTTGCCATGCCATACCATAGGCTTAGAGAAAGTACCTTTTCCTGCCACTTCTGTCATATATTATACTATAGTAACTCTTCTAAAGGTCTTCTAGTGGTACACAAGTAGACAAGACACAAACATATTTCTTTGTGATTTCATGCCTTTGATTATACTTGTGCTTTTCATCCCCATGCCTAGAATTATGTCTGGAATAAGATGTAAATGCTTTTTGAATAAATTAATAAATGAATGAATGAAGGTCTCTCTGCTAGGAAAGTCATTTACCTACTTGTTCATTTAATTGATTCTTTGTTGTTATCCAGTTGCTAAGCACATCCAAATCTTACACATCTTTAAATTTTAACTTACATATCTTTTCCAGGAAATCTTCCCTGAAATCCACTGAGATATGTACCTCCTCCACACACCCATCCTCCTATTTATTCCACCTGTCAGCACTTACCACATTCAGTCAGTTCAGTTCAGTCGCTCAGCAGTGTTTGACTCTTTGCAACCCTATGGACCCGGAGAAGGCAATGGCACCCCACTCCAGTACTCTTGCCTGGAAAACCCCATGGACAGAGGAGCCTGGTGAGCTGCAGTCCATGGCATTGCTAGGAGTCAACATGACTGAGTGACTTTTTTAACAACCCAACGGATGTTGGCAATTTGATCTCTGGTTCCTCTGCCTTTTCTAAAACCTTCTTGAACATCTGGAAGTTCACGGTTCATGTATTACTGAAGCCTGGCTTGGAGAATTTTGAGCATTACTTTACTAGTGTGTGAGATAAGTGCATTTGTGCGGGAGTTTGAGCATTTTTTGGCATTTGCTTTCTTTGGGGTTGGGATGAAAACTGACAATTTCCAGTCCTGTGGCCACTGCTGAGTTTTCCAAATTTGCTGACATATTGAGTGTAGCACTTTCATAGGATCATCTTTTAGGGTTTGAAATAGCTCAACTGGCATTCCATCATGTCCACTAGCTTTGTTTGTAGTGATGCTTTCTTTTCTTTCTTTCTTTCTTTTTTTTTGATAGCATCATTCTGATTTTATTTATTTATTTATTTATTTTATTTACATTATTGTGTTGGTTTTGCCATACATTGACATGAATCTGCCATGGGTATACATGTGTTCCCTTTCCAGAACCCCCCTCCCACCTGCCTCCCTATTCCCTCTCTCTGGGTCATCCCGGTGCACCAGCCCTGGGCTGGCAATTGATTTCACATATGATAATTAACATGTTTCAATGCCATTCTCCCATATCATCCCATCCTTGCCCTCTCCCATAGAGTCCAAAAGACTGTTCTATACATCTGCGTTTCTTTTGCTGTCTCACCTACAGGGTTCTCATTACCATCTTTCTAAATTCCATATATATGCATTAGTATACTGTATTTTGTTTTTCCTTCTGGCTTACTTCACTCTGTATAAAGGCCCACCTGACTTCACATTCTAGGATGTCTGGCTCTAGGTGAGTGATCACACCATTGTGATTATCTGGGTCGTGAAGATCTTTTTTGTACAGTTCTTCTGTGTATTCTTGCTACCTCTTCTTAATATCTTCTGCTTCTGTTAGGTCCATACCATTTCTGTTCTTTATTGAGCACATTTTTGCATCAAATGTTCCCTTGGTATCTCTAATTTTCTTGAGGAGATCTCTATTCTTTCCCATTCACTTGTTTTCCTCTATTTCTTTGCATTGATCGCTGAGGAAGGCTTTCTTATTTCTCCTTGCTATTCTTTGGAACTCTGCATTCAAATGTAAATATCTTTCCTTTTCTCCTTTGCTTTTCACTTCTTTTCTTTTTACAGCTATTTGTCAGGCCTCCTCAGATAGCCATTTTGCTTTATTGCACTTCTTTTTCCTGGGGATGGTTTTGATCCCTGTCTTCTGTACAATGTCATGAACCTCTGTTCATAGTTCATCAGGCACTCTGTGTATCAGATCTAGTCCCTTAAATCTATTTCTCACTTCCACTGTATAATCATAAGGGAGTTGATTGTGGTCATACCTGAATGGTTTAGTGGTTTTCCCCACTTTTTTTGATTTCAGTCTGAATTCGGCAATAAGGAGTTCATGATCCGAGCTACAGTCAGCTCCCAGTCTTGTTTTTGCTGACTGTATAGAGCTTCTCCATCTTTGGCTGCAAAGAATATAATCAATCTGATTTTGGTGTTGGCCATCTGGTGATGTCCAAGTGTAGTGTCTTCTATTGTGTTGTTGGAAGAGGGTGTTTTCTATGACCAGTGCATTCTCTTGGCAAAACTCTATTAGCCTTTGCCATGCTTCATTCTGTACTCCAAGGCCAAATTTGCCTGTTACTCCAAGTATTTCCTGATCTTCTACTTTTGCATTCCATGCTTCTATAAAGAAAAGGACATTTTTTTTTGGTGTTAGTTCTAAAAGGTCTTGTAGGTCTTCATAGAACTGTTCAACTTTAGCTTCTTCAGTGTTACTGGACAGGGCATAGACTTGGATTACTGTGATATTGAATGGTTTGCCTGGAAACAAACAGAGATCATTCTGTCATTTTTGAGATTGCATCCAAGTACTACATTCAGACTCTTCTGTTGACTATAATGGCTACTCCATTTCTTCTAAGGGATTCTTGCTCACAGTAGTAGATAAAATGGTCATCTGAGTTAAATTCACACATTCCAGTGCATCTTAGTTTGCTGATTCCTAGAATGTTGACGTTCACTCTTGCCATCTCCTGTTTGACCACTTCCAATATGACTTGATTCATGGACCTAACATGCCAGGTTCCTATGAGATATTGCTCTTTACAACATCAGACCTTGCTTCTATCACCAGTCACATCCACAACTGGGTACTGTTTTTGCTTTGGCTCCATCCATTCATTCTTTCTTAAGTTATTTCTCCACTGATCTCAAGTATCAAATTGGGTACCTACCCACCTGGAGAGTTCATCCTTCAGTGTCCGATCTTTTTTCCTTTTCATACTGTTCATGGGGTTCTCAAGGCAAGAGTACTGAAGTGATTTGCCTTTGCCTTCTGCAATGGATCGCATTCTGTCAGACATCTCCACTGTCTAGGTTGATCATAACTGTCCTTCCAAGGAGTGTCTTTTAATTTCATGGCTGCAATCACAATCTGCAGTTATGTTGGAGCCCCCCAAAATAAAGTCAGCCATTGCTTCCACTGTTTCCCCATCTATTTGCCATGAAGTGATGGGACCAGATATCATGATTTTAGTTTTCTGAATGTTGAGCTTTAACCCAACTTTTTCACTCTCTTCTTTCACTTTCCTCAAGAGGCTCTTTGGTTCTGCTTCACTTTCTGCCATAACGGTGGTGTCATCCTCCATCTCTGATTATTGATATTTCTCCCGGCAATCTTGATTCCAGCTTGTGCTTCATCCAGCACAGCGTTTCTCATAATGTACTCTGCATGTGAGTTAAATAAGCAGGGTGACAATATACAGCCTTGATGTACTCCTTTTCCTATTTGGAACCAATCTGTTGTTCCATGTCCAGTTCCAACTGTTGCTTCTTGACCTGCCTACAGATTTGTCAAGAGGCAGACCAGGTGGTCTGGTATTCTTATCTCTTGAAGAATTTTCCACAGTTTATTGTGATCCACAAAGTCAAAGGCTTTGCATTAGTCAATAAAGCAGAAATAGTCATTTTTCTGGAACTTTCTTGCTTTTTAAATAACCCACCTATCAGCACTTACCACATTAGAACATTATTATCAGATTTCAAGACTATAGATATTATATTTGATTGTTTTGAGTAGATCAAAAAAATTAAGGGACAATATCTGGGACTGATTTATCTTTGAGCTCCTTTTCTTTAGCACAGTGCCTGGCATATAACAAATGTTCTATTAATGCTTTGTTCAATTAGAATTTATAGACTGAGAAAAGTAGCAGACTTCTGGTTTTAGAAATGTGAATATAATTCCATTATTTTTTCCTCTAAAAATTTAACCTCCCCCAAATACATTCACAGTTCAGTCGTTGATACAAAATAAAATAAATTAGAGAAGAGAAATTTCCAGAACTAAAGGACAGTTTCTGAGAATTCAGAATTGAAGAGGTCAACCTGCTATTCACACAGTTACTTTGCAAAAAAAATCATATTAGAGGAATTTTTATGGAATTTTAGAATGTCAGGAATAAAGAAAAGATCCTAGAAGTTCTTTGAAAGGAAAAGAAAAAGTTACTTACCAATAATAAACAGTCATCATTTTTTTAGGACTTATTCACAACGAAATGGAAAACAAAATTTAACATTCTAATTGGATAATGTAAATTTTTATGCCAACCAAACTAGTAATAATGGGTGAAGCTAAAATAAAGTCATTCTAAGACATTAAAAGCACCTCAAAAACTACTTTTCCAAAGGAAAGTAGTGAAGGATATTCTCTACAAATATTAATGTATAAGTAAGTTACAAACAACTGAGGAAAACAGACCATGGATACAGAGGATAGAGAATACAAATTAATGAGAGAATAAAGCCATTCTCAAAATAATGACTTTGTTGTTGTTAAGTGCTAAGTCATGTCAAACTGTTAGCAACCACATGGAATGCAGCACATCAGACTTCCCTGTCCTTCACTATCTCCAGAAGTTTGCTCAAACTGATGTCCATTGAGTCAGTGATGCCGTCCAACCGTCTCATCCTTTGTTGCCCATTTCTCCTCCTGCCCTCAATCTCTCTCAGCATCAGGATGTTTTCCAGTGACTTGCTTCTTCCCATCAGGTGACCAAAGTGTTGGAGCTTCAGCTCCAATCATTCTAATGAATATTCAGGGAGAATTTTCTTTAGGATTGACTGGTTAGATCTCCTTGGTGTCGAAATGACTCTCAAGAGTCTTCTCCAGCACCACAATTCAAAATTATCAGTTCTTTGGCACTCAGCCTTCTTTTTGGTCCAACTCTCAAATTGTGTATAACTACTGGAAAAACCATAGCTTTGACTATATGGACCTTTGTCTGCAAAGTAACATCTCTGCTTTTGAATATGCTGTCTATATTTGTCACTGTTTTTCTTCCAAGGAGCAAGTGTCTTTTAATTTCATAGGTGTAATCACTCTTCACAGTGATTTTGGAACCCAAGAAAATAAAATCTGCCACTGTTTCCACTTTTTCCCCATTAGTTTGCCGTTAAGTGTTGGGACCGGATGTCATGATCTTAAGTTTTTGAATGTTGAGTTTTAAACCAACTTTTCCACTCTCCTCTTTCACCTTGATCAACAGGCTCTTTATTTCCTCTTTGCTTTCTGTCATTAGAGTTGTATAATCTGCATATCTGAGGTTACTGATATTCTCCCAGAAACCTTGATTCCAGCTTGTGATGCATCCTGTCTGGCATTTAGCATAATGCACTCTGAATAAAAGTTAAATAAGCAGGGTGACAGTATACAGCCTTGATGTACTCCTTTCCCAGTTTTGACCAAGTCCGTTGTTCCATGTCTGGTTCTAACTGTTGCTTCTTGAGCTGCATACAGATGTCTCAAGAGGCAGGTGAGGTTGTCTGGTTTTTCCATCTCTTTAAGTATTTTCCACAGTTTATTGTGATCCACACAATCAAAGACTTTAGCACAGTCCATGAAGCAGAAATAGATTTTTTTCTGGAAATCCCTTGCTTTTTCTATGATCCAACAGATGTGACAATTTGATCTCTGGTTCCTCTGCCTTTTCTAAATCCAGCTTGTACATCTGGAATATCTCAATTCACATACTGCTGAAGCCTATTTTAAAGAATTTTGGGCATTACCTTTCTGGAATGTGAAATGAGTGCAATTTTATGGTAGTTTGAATATTCTTTGGCATTGCTCTTTTGGGGAACTGAATGACTTAGAGGGTAGCAATCCTAGAGAACAACTATCCAAACTGTTTGAATGAAGATGCCAAGCATAACTGAACTAATAGATTATCAGATGCTTTTCTTCATGTGGAAGAGTATACTGACCTATAAGAATCTATGGGAGGATAATAGGTTCAAATAAATCCAAAGAACTATGACAGTAGCAAATCAGTTCTAGTAACATACAGTAGGATAATGTATCACAACTAAGTGCGGGTTTATCCTAGGAATTAAAAATATGTTGAACATTCATAAATTCATAAAATCAATTCACTAATAGTTATTGTTGTTCAGTCACTAAGTCTTTTCTGACTCTGCAACCCCATGAACTGCAGCACATCAGGCTTCTG
Organism: Antilocapra americana; assembly: GCA_007570785.1. Lineage (NCBI taxonomy): Eukaryota > Metazoa > Chordata > Mammalia > Artiodactyla > Antilocapridae > Antilocapra > Antilocapra americana. The sequence continues at coordinate 492,395 of ML664175.1, read as the reverse complement.
TCCATCACTATCTCCCTGAGTTTGCTCAAACTCATGTCCATTGAGTCACTTGTGCCATCCAACCATCTCATCCTCTATCACTGTCTTCTTTTCTTGTCCTCAATTTTTCTCAGCATCAGGGTCTTCTCCATTGAGTCAGCTCTTCGCATCAGGTGAACATTTTGGAGCTTCAGCTTTAGTGCCAGTCCTTCCAATGAATATTTAAGGTTGATTTCCTTTAAGATTGACTGATTTGATCTTGCTGTCCAAGGAATTCTCAACAGTCTTCTCCAGAACCATAGTTCAAAATTGTCAGTTCTTTGGCACTCAACCTTCTTGATGGTCCAACTCTCATATCCATACATGACTACTGGAAAACCATAGCTTTGACTATATGGATCTTTGCTGGCAAAGTGATGTCTAACAGTTAATTTTATTAATTTAAAGAATTTAATCTTAATTAACCATATCAACAGGCTAAAAGAAAACACACAATTAACTCAATTGATACAGAATATGCTTTGAAAAAGTTCAACAGGCCTTCATGATAAGTCTTAACAAACTACGAAAAGAAGGCTATTTTCTCAACTTGATCAAGGATGTCAGGGAACCTACAATTAACATTATGTCTAATGCTTTCCCTTTAAGATAGGGAAAAAGAAATCAGAGGCCTTGGAGACCAAGACACTATTACTTTCCCCTTATAGTAACTTTCAGAGTGGTTTTAATTTTAAAAACTTTGTTACTTTGTGTATGTATCAAATGCATTACTTCAGTAAATGTAAAATTTAATTTGAAATAGTGCTATGATTTATGAATGTAAAATAATAAACCAAGGGAAGTGAGCTATATTTTGCTGACATTTCAAAGTGCTTCTGAGTCTGGTGTCTTTAATTTTTTTTTTTTTAATCTGGGATCACAGTTTCAGCATTGAGACCAAATATTTAAGCAATACACATTTATAAAAACTGATTTTCTACAAAACTCTCTATGAAATCCAAGAAAAGTAAATAAATCCCTCAAAAATGGGAAGTGAGTCCACATAAGATGATCTGATAAAAGCCAAATCAAGGCCTTTGCCTCCACAGAGGGTATAATCTGGTTAGTGGGAAAAGATTTGAAAAACAACATTGCCAAAGCAACAAAGGAAAATAAACCTGTTCTTTCCCAGCTGCCGCTTTGTAACAGAGCTGACAAAGTGGTTCACACTACGTTACCTTGATAGATTACACTTTCACAGATTATTTTCCTCAGGAACATGCATTTTAATAAGTAAAAAAGCCTAAGCCAGTAAAGTTAATGAAGGTACAATTTTAGGCATTTACGCAGGCGTAGAAGGACTTCCCAGGTGGCCCTAATGGTAAAGAACCGGCCTGCCAATGCAGGAGATATAAGAAATGCAGGTTAGATCCTGGGTGGAGAGAATCCCCTAGAGGAGAGCATAACAACCCACTCCAGTATTCTTGCCTAGAGAATCTCATGGACAGAAGAGCCTGGTGGGCTAACAGTCTGTAGGTTTGCAAAGAGTCAGACACAACTGAAGCAACTGAGCATGCATAGGCTTATAAGAGTAACTATGCAGTTTGGGGCTTTGCTGGAATCACCCAGATTAAACCAACAGGTAGAGATCTACTTGGCCTGTGCATTTTATCTTGGGAAAAGTATCTAAACTAGATGATGTGAACAACAGGAAAACAATCTAATTACTTTCCTGTAGTCCAGCTCCTGGAATTTTACTCTACTGTGAAATCCAGTATAATCAATGTATCATTTTCAATTTTAACTTGTAAATTACTTCTATAAGGGGAATGTTTTAAGAGGTAAGCGATATATTTTCAGAGCAACTGGAAAATCTCAAGACCTAAAAATTTCAGCATCTGCAATCAAGTTTTTACTTAATCCACGCAGAGCAAGGTATTTGCAGTGTAAAGCAGGTAATTTCATTCATAATCATGAACCGTGTATTTAAGTAATCAGTTCCATGCATAATTATTCATTCTAGCTTTTCTAGGGATATATGCACATTTTTTTCTAGTCCCTAGCTTTTCTCAGGATATATGCACATTTTTTTCCAAATTCAAAACCAGCCATAAATGCTTCAGAACTTGGTTTTGTACTGATTTCTGCCCATTGATAAGATATGATCAATGTCTTGGAAACAAATGGGGTAGGAAGGGGCAGTTCTGATGAAAGAGGAATGTAACTTGTCTGTAGTGCCCACAGCTTGTGATTATTTTATGACTCTGTTAACAATAATGCTCATTAATTCTGTGAGATCAGTAGTAACTCAACAACATTATCGACAATATTCAGGTTCCTATGAAGTACACCCCACCCATCCCAAAATCTTCTGTGCAAGTTCCAAATGAATTCCATCTGTGTCCAACAATGTGACTACACCTGCTAGAGGCTGTTGCTTCCCACTTCAGAGAGAGTCCCCTCTGGTGACTGGGTATTTACTCCTTTTGCCAAATAAACTAAACTATTCTGTAGGGTTTGGCCACTCATGGTCTTGCTAATTCTCCCAGAAAGCAGTAACCTCCACAGGTTGCTTCACTAACAGAACATCTCAAAACAGCAGGCACCTAAAAGGTAAAAATGATGCTCACTTTCTTCCAATATTCACTGCCCTTAAACAATGTGGTGTTCTGTGAGGAAAAGGCAAGTACCTACCTCTCTCTGTGCCATTTCCTGAGAAAATGGTCAAAAGTAGCCCTTTCTCCTGGCTCAAGTGAGAGTGCCATTCATCTTGGAGCTTCAGCACCCATCCTTCCAATGAATACTCAGGGTTAATTTCATTTAGAATTGACTGCTTTGATCTCATTGCTATCCAAAGGACTCTCAAGAGTCTTCAGCACCACCATTCAAAAGCTTCAATTCTTTCATGCTCAGTCTTCTTTATGGTCGGACTTGCACAGCTCAAATTTCTACGAAAGTAGAAACTTACCATATTGTCCCTCAAATCTGATTTTCCAGTTGAGGTTCATTTTTCTGTAATCATTACCACTACTCTCTCATCCATTCCTGTTCTTTTTTCAAAATTCTTTGAAATCAATCTGTTTCAGTCTCCATATCAGATGATTCTGAAGAGTTTATTGATTTCAAATTGTCTTTTGCCTAGTATTTCCTATGTATCATGGATTGATTTATTCACTTACTAGAACTGTATTTCATAAAAAGCAAACTATGTTAGCACTGCATTAGAAGTTTAGATGCAAAATTTTAAATAAGGCATAATAGAAGAGTTGATAAATAATTGTAATATTGTGCAAAAATAATTTCTATCCTCCTTACATTTTACTTCAATTATTTAAATATTATTTTTTTGATAACTAAAGTTCAAACATTCAGAATCGTCAGCTCAATCCAAACTGTTCCAAGTAATCAAATTAGTTCTCTAAAAGCTTGGTCCTGTATCTATATACATTGCCTTAATAACCATGGGATAATTCTTGTTGTATAGTTAATAAAATCCTAAGTCCTTTGATTAGCATTTGGACCTTAAAACCACCTTTCTAAACTCTTATTTATCCATTGTCCTACAAATAACCTATGCTCCAGCCAACTTTGACTAGTAACCATTTCCCTAAATATTTTGCCTTTTCTTGTTCTTTCATTTATTGGTTATAATGCTGTTGTTTCAGCTAAGAATGTCCTCCATCTTGCCATTTCCAGATATCTCATACCAAACAGAGGTGGAATTACTTCCTTCTTAATTCTTACATTACTTTCCTTGTCATCTGGCATCACATACATATTGTTTTACATTTTGTTTATTTATGTCCATCCCTCACCTCTCCTAATAGAATAAAGGTTCTGTTAAAGAAAAAGGTTACAGTTTATCCATCTTTTATTTCACAAATCACACAGTATACAAAACAGGTTGTATATTCAATTTGTTGATTGCATGAAAATTTATTTTATCAGCAGCAAATCCCTTGACTTATAGCAAAGGTGACTGATTGGAAATATTTGTCATAGAAATCCTTTTTATATTAACTTCCGTTATGTAATTTAAAATGTGTTTCCATGGGGGAAAATAACAGTAACACATTTAGGAAGAAATTGGTCAGAAATGTGGTGACTAACTCTATGAAATACTGAGCTGGGTACACAGAAAACATTGTCTAGAAGCTATTAGCCTTCTCTACTTGTTTTCATTTCCTGACACCTAATTCAATAACTATTTGGTGAATAATTAAATAAAAGAGAGTTTTCATTCCTTTATGGAAGTCAGTTTTTGCATTTAAACTGTTAAGTTAGGTGTCTACACTGACATATCTGATGGGAAAAGTCAAAGCTAGACTATTGAATAAGTCCAGTTAGGGTAAGCCTCACGGCTCTCATGCTACTTGTTACAGTCTGAGATGACACGATCAAGTTTGGGTAGGTAAGAAAAAAAAAAAGATGATTTGAGGAAAATTACATAATGAATTTAGAAGAAATTCATTTCTATTCAAGTGCAAAATTGCTTAATTAACCTTATTTTATATTATTTGCTGTGTTCAACATGGAAATGTGCTCTTCAAATCCCTTATAAAGATAGGACTTGCTATCCCATCTTCCAGGAAAGAGCTGCCAGCTTTTAAATTCTTCAGGGTTTGCCTCAACTGCCAAATACTGAGTATCCAAAGGCACACACTTCCATGGACGGTTCATATGCAAGAATGTAGTAAGGGATGCTATAATTAAATTAATACATGACAGGGACTGCTGCCCCTGCAACATGTAGGTCTTTAATGGTGGCAACTAATATCTGCCATATAATATCTCCCTCCTTGGATGAAGTACTGTTTTTTATTACTCTTTTGGTTAGGAAGGGGCCATTTTCTGAGGTTTCCATTTGGTCTTCCAAGCCAAAGACCACCTGGGACAGGGCAATAATCACTGTGTGTGTCTGCAAACACAATGAACCCACTATAAGCTAGATGTAACCAGGATTCCATTTATTAGCTCACTGTCAAAAAATCTCACTCTAATGAAGGGCAAGAAGGATCACAGAAATTAGGGATAAATCAAATAAATTATGGATCCAGGTAGGATTAGGGATAAATCAAATAACTTAGGGAATCTAGGTATGAGCTTTTTTTTTTAAAATTATTTATTTATTTATTTTTCCTTTTTTTTTTTTTTAATTAGTTTTGCCATACAATGACATGATATCGCCATGGGTTTACATATGCTCCCCCTCCAGAACCCCCCTCTATCCTCCCTCCCTCCTCCCTCCCCCCGGGAAATCTCAATGCACCAGCCCCGAGCATCAATCCTGGGCTGGCGATTGACTACACACATGACAATCAACATGTTTCAATGCCATTCTCCCATATCATCCCACCCTTGCCCTCATCTACAGAGTCCACGAGTCTGTTGTATATCTGCGTTCCTTTTGCTGTCTCGCATGCTGGGTTCTCGTTACCGTCTTTCTAAATTCCATATATATGCGTTAGTATACTGTATTATTGTTTTTCCTTCTGGCTTACTTCACTCTGGATAATGGAACTCTGAGCTTTAGTTGACATCCCTTGTCCAATAGTTCTTTAAATGTCTAGGTAACCCTTGTCCACAAGTTCTGGCACTTTTAGTATTGCTATTAGTGCAAGTCTTGCAAAACCCACAAACAAAAGACCTGTCTTTTATAATTATCTTCAAATATCTTTATATTGCCTTCTTACATGGGAACAGCGTTACTGGTTGTCAGCTGTTTTCCTCTTTTGTTTTAAAGGTAACATTTAATTAATGTCTTATTTATATCACTAAAAATAGCTGTAAAACTTATGGTTGCTATTTGATGTCCCTTTTTCTCCTGATGATTCAGAGATGTTCTTTTTATTGCTACTTTTCAGCAGTTTGACGGTAATTGTCTCAGGATGGTTTCTTCACATTTCTCAACCCTGATGTGCCTCTAAGACTCTGCTTCATAACTGTAGGCTATGTTAACCATAGCTGATAGGATTGCTGCTAACATGGCCTCTTCACCTGCCAATCCTCTTAGGAGATTGCCTTAGTTGAAGAGAGTCACAATGGCCAAGGTTATATCACTCTCCCAAGGAGATGCAGACCCCGTGATTTATATAAATGTGTATGGAGAGCTCTGAAAGGTCATTTTTTCTTCAAATCCCCCATTCCACTCCCCTCACATACACAGGGTCAGCTGAGACTTTTATACAGACTATATCACAGTTCATCTTTTCCCTGTACCCAGTCTTGCTTCTTCCCATTCACTCCCCTAGTATTGATGACAGGATTCCCAAGTAAATCTCCTATGTGCTTACCAGATAGCTGACGGAAAGAACATTTTGCAGAAACTGGAATCAAGAAGAGATTTTGAAGCTAGATTACCTACTGTCTGGTCAGCAGTGAGGATTTATCACTTTGGTAGATAGATTAAAGATGAGCTCTGGCACCAGGCTATAGTCCAGTTAACGTTAAAAATTTCACCAGTGGGCAACAAAATGGTATACCAGTAGAAGGGAATGCATTAGCTGATATGAAATAAGAATTATTGAGATCAACAGTCACTGACAGAACAAAGAACTAGCTGACTATTGCTAAATTATATTGATGTTTTGAAAAAAATTATAAAAGGTTGAATATAAATGATTAGTAAGTAAAAGCTAAATGTGAAAGAAGTGGTAGGGTAGAGGGAATTGATGACCAAACCTAGGACTTAATACTAAGTAGAGAAAAGTTCCTAAAAAGTAGAAGTCCCAACCAAATGAGGTTTGCAGTGCTAGCATGAGGATCCAAGATGGAAAAGAATATGACTCTAACGTGTGGTATGAGGATTTTGGGGATGAGGTTCCTGATAGTCTTGAATCCCCAAATTTCCCTGGAATTAATGAGCCTGAAAAGATAGTCTAGTACTCCACATTAAAAACTGTTATTTTCTAATTGCTGGAAAATTCTGCATGGGCCTTTCCCCCATGTGACCTTTACCACATCTGTCTTAATCTCCTTCCCAAGACCCTATAGGATTATAATTAAGATTAAAATTGGAGTATAAATTAGCTAGAGATGTGCTGAGTCTGGTAATGGAAGAAAAGGAATATACTCTCCAGAGTGACTGTGGGATTTACGTAGGATTCTAAATGTACTTGATTAAAGAGATATGAAACATAAGCTGGAGAAGGGATAGTCTAGTAGTCTTACAACACACCTGGCAAAGAGGCTGGAGATGGTATAGACACATCACTAGGATGGCTTCTAGAAACATGAAAAAAGTGATGTCCCATACTAAACTGAGGTGGAAATGCTAAAATTGCCATGGAAGATGGTGGACAAAGGCATAATCAGGCTCAGAGAAAATGACATGCTCTCGGGGATATAGTATGTAATGTAAGGAAACTCAATGAAGAACTATATTTCAAAGGAGGACTTGAAGGATACATCATTTACAAAAGCAATATGAAACACAGGAATGGGTTCCACTTCTGCATAGGCTATAAATAGCCAAAATAAAATGTTGTATCCACCCTAACTAGGAAACATTGGATAATGCAATAAATTGCAACATTTTCTAAGTCTACCACAGAATAAAATAACAAGGTAAACTGAATTTCAAAGGATCATAAGCCCCTCTGAGAAGATGCAGATCCCATATACTCTTTTGCCTTTGGCAGAGTATGGGAGGAAGAAGCAAACTCCGTAAAAGCAGAGTTGCAAAAATCCACTGATATATTAATTAACTTTTAGAAACAGTGTTTCCAAGCATGGCAGCTTAGTATCCCTGGGGGCCCAAGTTGTACCTTAATTCTGCTATAAATTCTTTTCCAGTGTGCTTAGTAAAAAGATTGGGGATTAGGTTCGGAGAGTGTGATAAAGCTCAGTAGGTGGTAACTGGCCGACCCTGGAAGACTGGCACACCAATCTGCTTCTGCATTAGGGCAGAAGCAAGACATGTCTGCCTCTAGGGGAGGGACATGAAACCTTGCCATCACCAGGTCACAATGACTGATTACTTGTTGGTAAAGAAAAATACTCTGTTCCTGATTGAGGAGCAGGAAACTTCACTGAGCTCAGGATCCAAGCTGTTGCAAAACTGAGGTCTGCTTCTATCAAGGAAGGACAAGAAATGCTCTCCTGCACAAGACCTACCACAGAGGCAAGGCAGAAGTAGGTAGTCATGGAAGGGGAAGGTAGGACACTGTAAAAAAAAAAAAAAAAAAAAAGCCTAGTTGCACAGAGCTTGCTGAAGACAGAAGTTGAACCAGGAAAACAGAGGACACTGTCTCTGTGAGCTTGTCACCAAGTAAAAAATCCACTGCTGTGGGTGGATCAAGAATATATGGACAGAGGCCCCACTGTGGTACATCCAAAGAAGGACTGCTAAAAACTGAGATGGAACAGAAACCTTTTGGTACCACAGGTCACACTGTAAAACAACCCACCAGAGTCATGAGCAGAAGATTATGAAAGGGGTGACAAAACCCCAACCCAGCTCAGCTCCTGCATTGTTAGAAAATAAAGCAATAAAAAAATTTAGAAATGATCTTGATATTATATCTAGGAGACAGGGACTTTTAAAACACTATGATTAATGTCTGAAAGAAACCAGTAGAAGAGGTAAACAACATACATTAAAAGATGCAGAATTTCAGCAGAAAGATAAAAAGCATTAACAAAGAGATCAATGAAAATAAAGAACTTAGAGGCGAAACTAAGATGGCGGAGGAATAGGACGGGGAGAACACTCTCTCCCCAATAAATATACCAAAAGAACTTTTAAAGGCCGAGTAAACTCCAAAAAACAGGAACTGAATGCTGGCAGAGGACATCGGGCATCTGGAGAGGCGACCCATTGCCCACGTGAGGAGGTAGGACAAAAGAAAGAAAAGAAAAAAAAAGTAGAGGGAGAGACAAAGAGCTGGGGACGGATTCCGTCCTGGAAGGGGAGTCTGGAATAAAGAGGAAAAAAAAAAAAAGAGGAGAAAGGTTTCTGAATACCAGGGAGCATTCTCTCTGGCAGATCTGCGGTGGATCTTGGAGAGCAATATAGCTGAGAGCAGAAGCAGATTAATAGCTAAGCCCTGCAAGGTTCGTCTCTGGCTACAAGGAACAGCCGAGCGAGGCAGCGAGGCAGCTCAGCCGAAGCGGACTGCTCCTGCTCAGGGAGGGGCGGGCCGCGGGCTCAGGGAAGGGAGCAGCCTGAGGGACCTAACCTTCCAGGAAAAGCTCCCCCTCCCCCCCAGGTCCGTGCACAAAACAAAGGGCGGTGAGGAGCCAACAGAGAGGCTGGGCAGCTGCATAACCCAGCCCCGGGGAGGCTAACCAAGACTTCTGGGGATTCTGGTCAGATCGGTGCTGTATACACCTTAGAAGGAGCGCTCAGCTGCACGCCGAGAAAACAGAGCGGCCGGGCCGGGGGAGAGGAGAAGCCCCACTCCCCAACTGTGCTGGGCAGACGACAGAGAGCCTGAGCAGAAGGGGCGGGGGAAGCCCTCTCACCAGGAGCAGGGAAAACTCCAAAATTAAATCCCTGCCGGTAGAACAGACTGCATAGAAAGCAGACTGTAGACTGTGAGAAGGACAAGCCTAACCAAGAAGGCCTGCTTAGCTGCACGCTGAGAAAACCGAGCGGCTGGGCCGGGGGAGGGGAGAAGCCCCACTCCCCAACTGTGCTGGGTGGACGACAGAGAGCCTGAGCAGAGGGGGCGGGGGAAGCCCTCTCACCAGGAGCAGGGCAAACTCCAAAGCGCTGAATAGACACTTAAAAGACCAGCAGACAGAAGACGCTAGCAGAACTAACAGCTTTGAAACAGACAGGAGAAGCAAATTAAAGCCCTGCAGGTGGCGATAACTGCATAGAAAGGAGTCTATAGTCTGTGAGAAGGAGAAGCCGGACCAGGGAATCATCTGAAAATCTACAGACCCTTCCCTTCACCGAATGCACCAGCACCAGAGAAAGCCTTCATTATAACTGTACTAGGAACATCTTTTAAATTTTTAAAACTATTATATATATATATATATATTGTTTTTTTTTTCTTTTTCTTTTCTTTTTCTTCTTCTTTTTTTTTCTTTTTTTTTAGAATTTTTAAGTCCCATATGACCTTGCTATTTTTTTTTCTTCTTCTTATTTCTTTTTTCTCCTTTATTTTTATTTTCCGTTTTTGCTTTTTTTTTAAGTATTTTTGAGAACCCAGTCTTTACTCTAGATTTTAAATCTTTGCTCATTAGTACCTGGTATCAACTTTGTACCTTTCAAGATCCAAGCACCAGTACCCACTGCTACCTGGGAGTGAGGTCATTGGCTTGACTGCTTTCTCCCCATTCTTATCTCTTGCTAGTAACAGTGAGGAAACCTAGACTCACCCACCAGAAAACCACACAAGCCTTTCCATCCAGGAAACTTCGACAAACCACGCATCCAACCCCTCCCATAGAGAGGAATCCCCACAATAAAGGGACAACACAGCAAGATAAACAAGATGAAAAGGCAGAGAAATACCCAACAAGTAAAGGAACAGCATAAATACCCCCTAGACCAAACAAAAGACGAAGAGATAGGAAGTCTACCTGACAAAGAATTCCGAATAATGATAGTGAAAATGATCCAAAACCTGGAAAATAAGTTGGAATTGCAGCTCAATAACCTGCAGGCAAGGATTGAGAAGATGCAGGTAAGCTTTAACAAGGACTTAGAAGAAATGAAAAAGAGACAAAATACAATGAATAATGCAATAAATGAGATCAAAAACACCCTGGAGGGAACCAACAGTAGAATAACAGAGATAGAAGACAGAATAAGTGAGGTAGAAGACAGAATGGCAGAAATAAATGAAACAGAAAGGAAAAATGAAAAAAGAATTAAAAGAAATGAAGACAATCTTAGAGACCTCTGGGACAATATTAAACGCACCAATATTCGAATCATAGGAGTCCCAGAAGAAGAAGACAAAAAGAAAGACCATCAGAAAATTCTTGAAGAGATAATTGTAGAAAACTTCCCAAAATTGGGGAAGCAAATAGCCACTCAGGTCCAAGAAACACAGAGAATCCCAAATAGAATGAACCCAAGCGGGACACCCCAAGACACATATTAATCAAATTGGCAAATATCAAATACAAAGACCAAATATTAAAAGCAGCAAGGGAGAAGCAAAAGATAACTCACAAGGGGAATCCCATAAGGATAACAGCTGATCTCTCAACAGAAACGCTTCAGGCCAGAAGGGAATGGCAAAACATACTTAAAGTCGTGGAAGAAAACAATCTACAACCCCGACTACTGTACCCAGCAAGGATCTCATTCAAATTTGAAGGAGAATTCAAAATTTTCTCAGACAAGCAGAAACTGAGAGAATTCAGCAACACCAAACCAGCCCTCCAACGAATGCTAAAGGATCTTTCCTAGATAGGAAACACTGATGGGATAGATAATCTGGAACCCAAAACAATAAAATAAATGGCAGCGGGATCATACTTATCAATAATTACCTTAAATGTAAACGGGCTGAATGCCCCAACCAAAAGACAAAGATTGGCCGATTGGATACAGAAACAAGACCCCTATATATGTTGTCTACAAGAGACCCACCTCAAACCTAGGGACACATATAGACTGAAAGTTAAAGGCTGGAAAAAGATATTCCATGCAAATAAAGACCAAAAGAAAGCAGGAGTGGCAATACTCATATCTGATAAAGTAGACTTTAAAATAAAGGCAGTGAAAAGAGATAAAGATGGACATTACATAATGATCAAAGGATCAATC
>ML664175.1:378629-475703 GCA_007570785.1 Antilocapra americana | reverse complement strand
ACTTTAAAATAAAGGCAGTGAAAAGAGATAAAGATGGACATTACATAATGATCAAAGGATCAATCGAGGAAGAAGAAATAACAATTATAAATATTTATGCACCTAACATAGGAGCTCCACAATATGTAAGGCAAATGCTAACAAATATGAAAGGGGAAATCAACAACAACACAATAATAGCAGGAGACTTTAATACACCACTCACACCAATGGATAGATCAACTAGACAGAAAAGTAACAAGGAAATTCAAACTTTAAATGAAACAATAGACCAACTAGACCTAATTGATATCTATAGGTCATTCCACCCCAAAACAAGGAATTTCACCTTTTTCTCAAGTGCACACGGGACCTTCTCCAGGATAGATCACATCCTGGGCCATAAAACTAACCTTGATAAATTCAAAAATATTGAAATCATCCCAAGCATCTTTTCTGACCACAATGCAGTGAGATTAGATATCAACTAAAGGAGAAAACCTCTCAAAACTTCCAACATATGGAGGCTCAACAACACACTGCTGAATAACCAACAAATCGCAGAAGAAATTAAAAATGAAATTCAGTTATGCATGGAAACGAATGAAAATGAAAACACAACAGCTCAAAACCTATGGGAGACTGTGAAAGCAATGCTAAGGGGAAAGTTCATAGCAATACAAGCTCACCTCAGGAAACAAGAAAAAAATCAAATAAATGACCTTACTATACACCTAAAGCAACTAGAAAGGGAAGAGATGCAGAAGCCCAGGTCTAGTAGAAGGAAAGAAATCTTAAAGATCAGGGCAGAAATAAATGCAAAGGAATCAAAAGTGACCATAGCAAAAATCAACCAAGCCAAAAGCTGGTTCTTTGAGAAGATAAATAAAATTGACAAACCGTTAGCCAGACTCATCAAGAAACAAAGGGAGAAGAACCAAATCAACAGAATTAGAAATGAAAATGGAGAGATCAAAACAGAAAACACAGAAATACAAAGGATCATAAGAGACTATTTTCAGCAACTATATGCAAATAAACTGGACAATTTGGATGAAATGGACAAATTCCTAGAAAAGTATAACTTTCCAAGACTAAACCAGGAAGAGATAGATAATATTAATAGACCCATCACAAGCACGGAAATTGAAACCGTAATCAGAAATCTTCCAAAAAACAAAAGCCCAGGACCAGATGGCTTCACAGCTGAATTCTACCAAAAATTTAGAGAAGAGCTAACACCTATTCTACTCAAACTCTTCCAGAAAATTGCAGACGAAGGTAAACTTCCAAACTCATTCTATGAGGCCTCCATCACCCTAATTCCAAAACCTGGCAAAGATGCCACAAAAAAAGGAAACTACAGGCCAATATCACTGATGAACTTAGATGCAAAAATCCTCAACAAAATTGTAGCAAATAGAATCCAACAACACATCAAAAAGATCATACATCATGATCAACTAGGCTTTATCCCAGGGATGCAAGGATTCTTCAATATTCGTAAATCTATCAATGTAATACACCACATTAACAAATTGAAAAATAAAAATCACATGATTATCTCAATAGATGCAGAGAAAGCCTGTGACAAAATTCAACATCCATTTATGATAAAAACCCTCCAAAAAGTAGGAAGAGAAGGAACATACCTCAACATAATAAAAGCTATATATGACAAACCCACAGCAAACATTATCCTCAATGGTGAAAAACTGGAAGCATTCCCCCTGAAATCAGGGACAAGACAAGGGTGCCCACTCTCACCACTACTATTCAACATAGTTTTGGAAGTTTTGGCCACAGCAATCAGAGCAGATAAAGAAATCAAAGGAATCCAGATTGGAAAAGAAGAAGTAAAACTCTCTCTGTTTGCAGATGACATGATCCTCTATATTGAAAACCCTAAAGACTCTACGAGAAAATTACTAGAGCTAATCAGTGAATATAGCAAAGTTTCAGGATATAAAATCAACACACAGAAATCCCTGGCATTCCTATACACTAACAGTGAGAAATCAGAAAGAGAAATTAAGGAAACAATTCCATTCACCATCGAAACAAAAAGAATAAAATACTTAGGAGTATTTCTACCTAAAGAATCAAAAGACTTGTATATAGAAAACTATAGAACACTGATGAAAGAAATCAAGGAGGACACAAACAGATGGAGAAATCTACCGTGTTCATAGATTGGAAGAATCAATATAGTGAAAATGAGTATACTACCTAAAGCAATCTATAGATTCAATGCAATTCCTATCAAGCTACCAGAGGTCTTTTTCAAAGAATTAGAACAAATAATTTCTCAATTTGTATGGAAATACAAAACACCTCGTATAGCCAAAGCAATCTTGAGAAAGAAGAATGGAACTGGCAGAATCAACCTACCTGACTTTAGGCTATACTACAAATCCACAGTCATTAAGACAGTATGGTACTGGCACAAAGACAGAAATATAGATCAATGGAACAGAATAGAAAGCCCAGAGATAAATCCACGCATCTATGGACACCTTATCTTTGACAAAGGAGCCAAGAATATACAATGGAGAAAAGACAACCTCTTTAACAAGTGGTGCTGGGAAAACTGGACAGCCACTTGTAAAAGAATGAAACTCGATCACTTTCTAACACCATACACAAAGATAAACTCAAAATGGATTAAAGGTCTAAGCATAAGACCAGAAACTATAAAACTCCTAGAGGATAACATAGGCAAAACACTCTCTGCTATAATCCAAAGCGGGATACTCCATGACCCACCTCCCAGAATATTGGAAATAAAAACACGAATAAACAAATGGGACCTAATTAAAATTAAAAGCTTTTGCACAACAAAGGAAACTATAAGCAAGGTGAAAAGACAGCCTTCAGAATGGGAGAAAATAATAGCCAATGAAGCAACAGACAAACAATTAATCTCAAAAATTTACAAACAACTCCTGCAGCTCCATTCTAGAAAAATAAACAACCCAATTAAAAAGTGGGCCAAAGAACTTAACAGACATTTCTCCAAAGAAGATATAAAAATGGCTAACAAACACATGAAAAGATGCTCAACATCACTCATTATCAGAGAAATGGAAATCAAAACCACAATGAGGTACCACTTTACACCAGTCAGAATGGCTGCCATCCAAAAGTCTACAAGCAATAAACGCTGGAGAGGATGTGGAGAAAAGGGAACCCTCTTACACTGTTGGTGGGAATGCAAACTAGTACAGCCACTATGGAAAACAGTGTGGAGGTTCCTTAAAAAGCTGCAAATAGACCTGCCATATGACCCGGCAATCCCACTGCTGGGCATATACACCGAGGAAACCAGAATTGAAAGAGCCACGTGCACCCCAATGTTCATCGCTGCATTGTTTACAATAGCCAGGACATGGAAGCAATTCTACTCAGATGGACGAAACTGGAGCCCATTATCCAGAGTGAAGTGAGCCAGAAGCAAAAACAACAATACAGTATATTAACACATATATATGGAATTTAGAAAGACAGTAACGAGAACCCAACATGGGAGACAACAAAAGGAACGCAGATGTATAGAATAGACTTGTGGACTTTGTGGATGAGGGTAAGGGTGGGATGATATGGGAGAAGGGCATTGAAGCATGTTAATTGTCATGTGTCTAATCAATCGCCAGCCCAGGATTGACGCTCGGGGCTGGTGCAGCGAGATTTCCTGGGGGGGAGGGAGGAGGGAGGGGGGATCCGGAGGGGAAGCATATGTAAACCCATGGTGATATCATGACAATGTATGGGAAAAACAATAATAAAAAAAAAAAAGAAAAAGAAAATAAAGAACTTAAAAAATGTCAAAGATAAAGAAGTTTTTAGTGGGTAGAAGACCAGGTATATCTGATTGAAGTCACTGAACTTAAAGATAGTTCAATAAAATTATCTAAGCTGTAACAAAGAAAAATAGCTATAGTACAATATCTATGAGTAATCTATGAGTAATTGGTGTTGCAGAGTAAGAACAGAGACTAGGACAGAAAACAATAATTTAAGATAATGACCAATTAGTTTTTAAATATTTAATAAAGTGAAAGAATCTTACATATGTAAGAAATTCAGAGATTTCAAAGAAATAAAAAGATGAAGCACAATCACATTCAAGCATAGAATATACAAATGGCTGAAAATCAGAAACAGAAAAATACTTGAAAGGAACCAAATAAAAATAAACACATGTAAAGAGGAGAAAAGGTAAGAATTATAGCACCTTTTTCAGAATTCTTTCTAAAAAAATAAGAAAATGAAGTTATATCTTTAATATGCCAAAATGGAAAAATCAAACAAAAACTGTCAATTCATAATTAAACATGTAGGAAGCATATCTTTCAAGAATGAAGGTAAAATAAACAATCTTTTCAGAGAAACAGAGAATGGAAGAATTAATTACCAGCAGTCAAAAATGTTGAAGAAAATTTTTCAGTGACAAGTTGTATAATATCAGATGAAAATAAATTTGGATACACACAAAGAAACTGAGGGCCAATAATAATAAATATGAAGATGAATTTAATAGAGATTTTCTGTATATTTAATTTTTATAAAGAATAATTGACTATACACAATAACATTGTATTTTGGCAATTATATATTTAGAAGAAGTAAAATATATGACAATTATAGTACATAAGTTGAAGTGAAGAAAAGGACTTACACCATTGCAAAAGGTTTACACTATGTTTGATGTGATTGATTATTAACAGTATTGAAGGTAGGCTGTGATAAAGAAGCAGGATGTAAACTCTAAAGTAACAAATAAAAAATAAAAAGAATATAATTACTAAACCAACAGTGAAAATATAATGAAATAATGAAAATATTATGTCCAAAATTAGGCAGAGAGAAGAAGTGGAGAGGAGCAAAGAAAAAGATGTGACAAATAAGAAACAATTAGTAATGTATAACATGACAGAATTATCAATAAATACTTTAAATGTAAATGACTAAGCACTCTCACTTGAAATATGGAGAATAACAGATTGGATAAGAATAAAAGCAAGATTAAACTATATGCAGTCTCCAGGAGATGTACTTTAAATATAGAGCATTGAAGGATGAAAAATGAAGTAATGTGAAAACTTTAATGAGAGACACTAAGAATGTCTATTAATATAAGAGAAAGTACACTTTAGAGAAATAAATATTACCAGGGATGCAGAGGATATCACAAAATGACAGAAGCTTCTCAGATAGTAAAGAATCTGCCTGCAATGCAGGGAACCTGGATTCAATCCCTGGGTCAGGAAGATCCCCTGGAGAAGAGAATGGCTACCCAGTCCAGTATTCTTACCTAAAGAATCCCATGGACAGAGGAGCCTGGTGGGCTACTGTCTAAGGAGCCACAAAGAGTTGGACAAAACTGAGCAACTAACACTTTAACTTTCAATTCTGCAAGAAGACATATATAATTCCTAAATGTATATGCATTTAAAAACAGAGGTTCAAAATGCAC
This sequence comes from Antilocapra americana, assembly GCA_007570785.1. Classification (NCBI taxonomy): domain Eukaryota; kingdom Metazoa; phylum Chordata; class Mammalia; order Artiodactyla; family Antilocapridae; genus Antilocapra; species Antilocapra americana. Next base: position 470,248 of record ML664175.1, on the reverse strand, counting down.
CCAAAAACACCCAGAATTTAAAGGTGAAATAGACAAATTCACAATTATGAATGGAGACTTTAACACTCCTTTTAATAACTTATAGAACAAAGAAACAGAAAATCATTAGGGACAGAGAAGACTGGGGAGATAATATCAATCAATTTGACACAATAGATGCTTAAAGAATATTCCATCCAACATAAGCTGACTTCATGTACTTTATAAATGTACATGGAATGTTCACCATAAAAGAACTTATTCTGGGCCAGAAAACAAATCTGAACAATTTTCAAAGAATTGAAATCATGCATACAACTTCTGTTCTCTGATCACAACAGAATTAAATTAGAGACTGATTACAGAAAAGATATTTGGAAAATATCCAAAGGGTTGATAGTGCAAACACAACACAATTTTAACTAACCCATGCATTGAATTAAAAACAAAATTGCAAGGGAATTTTGAAAAAAGTATTTGGAATGCAATGAGATAAAAAGGCAACATACCAGTATTTGGAGAATGTAGCTAAAGAAGTGTCTGGGGGAATTTATAGTTAAATATTTGTATTAGAAAATAATATATCAGTGTTTGCCAGGGCTCTTGATGAATGTGAAAGTGGAGAGTGAAAACGCTGACTTAAAGCTCACCATTCAAAAAATGAAGATCATGGCATCCAGTCCCATCACCTCATGGTAAATAGATGGAGAAACAATGGAAACAGTGACAGACTTTTTTTTCTTGGGCTCCAAAATCACTGCAGATGGTGACTGCAGCCATGAAGTTAAAAGATGCTTGTTCCTTGAAAGAAAAGCTATGACCAACCTAGACAGCATATGAAAAAGCAGAGACACTACTTTGCCACCAAAGGTCTGCATAGTCAAAGCTATGGTTTTTCCAGTAGTCATGTATGGATGTGAGAGTTGGACCATAAAGAAAGCTGAGTGCTGAAGAACTGATGCTTTTAAACTGTGATGTTGAAGACTCTTGAGAGTCTCTTGGACTGCAAGGAGATCAAACCAGTCAATCCTAAAGAAAATTAATCTTAAATATTCATTGGAAGGACGGATGCTGAAACTGAATCTCAAATACTTTGGCCACCTGATGTGAAGAATTGATTCATTAGAAAAGACCCTGATGCTAGGAAAGATTGAAGGCAGGGGGAAAAGGGGTTGACAGAGGATGAGATTGTTGGATGGCATAACTGACTCAATGGACCTGAGTTGAGCAAGCTCCAGGAGATGGTGAAGAATAGAAAAGCCTGATGTGCTGCAGTCCATGGGGTTGCAAAGAGTTGAACATGACTGAGCAACTGAACAACAAGGAGGGAGAGAGGAATGTGTTGGCAGAGCACAGAGGATTTTTAATAGAGTGAAAATATTTTGTATTACACTACAGTGGCGAATATACTTCATTGTAAATTTGTCCAAACACAGAAAATATATAAAGAATGTGTCCTAATGTAAACTGTGGACTCTGAGTACTAATGATGTGTCAGTGTAGGTTCATCAGTTGTAATGAATGTATCACTCTGGAGGGGGAGTTCAGTTCAGTTCAGTCACTCAGTCGTGTCCGACTCTTTGCAACCCCATGGACTGCAACACGCCAGGCCTCCCTGTCCATCATCAACTCCTGGAGTTTACCCAAACTCATGTCCATTGAGTCGGTGATGTCATCCAACCATCTCATCCTCTGTTACCCCCTTTTCCTCCTGCCTTCAATCTTTCCCAGCATCAGGGTCTTTTCAAATGAGTCAGCTCTTCGCATGAGGTGGCCAAAGTATTGGAGTTTCATCTTCAACATCAGTCCTTCCAATGAACACTCAGAATTGATGTCCTTTAGGGTGGACTGGTTGGATCTCCTTGCAGTCCAAGGGACTCTCAAGAACCTTCTCAAATACCACAGTTCAAAAGCATCAATTCTTCGGTGCTCAGCTTTCTTTATAGTCCAACTCTCACATCCATACATGACTAGGATGTTGGTAACAGAAGAGGCTATGTATTTGTGTGGGTACAAGATGTAAGGGAAACCTTTGTTCTTTCTGCTAAGTTTTACATTAAAAGTTGTGTCAAAAATTCAGAAATAACAGGAGTGAAACCACAGATCACTGATGTAGTAAGTAGTAAAAATTTATTGTATATGCACCAAAAAGACAATTTGCAAACTGGAAGCACTCAAACCAAAACATGAAATGAAGCTCAGGGTATATCATTACAAAGGAGAAAATAGTGACTATATATTTATTACAGTGATTGGTTTTAATAGTAGAATTTACAGTGGTTACCTCATATCAACTTGGGGCAACAGTTCAGGTTTTGCTTAAGATTTCAAGAGGTATAACCAAGAAATAACTCATGTCAAGTTAGTCTTGAAAAATAAGTTTAATTAAACTTTATCTGTGTGACTAGAGTAGTTTTGCCTGCTAGGGGAATATTTAAGGCTGGTCTCTACTGGTTTTTATTTGTTTGTTTTTTATTTTAATGATTCCTGTTTGATATTCTCTCAGCAGGCAGAGAATAACCAAGCAGAATAATATCATTCTCAGTTACTACTGTTCTAGTCAGGCCAAAGACTCACATATTCACTTTTTCCACTAATTTAGTCTTTAGGCTAGAGAGCCATGTAGTAATTATCTTCATCATTTATGTGGTTGTTGTTGATTTCATCATCTTGTCTGATCTTGATGTATATCACTTGGAGTATGAATGTCTGTCAACAGGCATTTAAAACCTTCAAAAGTATGCAATGCACTAAAGAGGCTAACATGATTACTGGGAGGAGAACTATTGCCAAAGGTTGAAAAATTCCCCAAAGCAGAGATTCCCAAGGAACCAAGATTTAACCAACTGAATAAAGGTTTCAATTTAAATATATACATGTGTGTGTGTGTGTGTGTGTGTGTGTGTGTGTATACACACATATTTATGTAGGCACAACATAATGTATTAGCAAACACTTATCCTCCTGATTCCTTAAGACAGGATGAATATTGAAGGTGGTGTTGTAGGTGAGCTTCCTCCTAAACTGGGCTTTTGTATGGCATGAGGATTCAGGTAATTTAATGAGGCATTTCTATGGGGGAAAAAATGAAAAATAGATTAGTAGTTTGAGCAAATTATAATTTTTTTTTCTGAGTTTGGAGAGCAGCCAGCTGAGAAGATTTTTAGATGTCAGGTTTGAAACATTTTCAGATGGAATGAGAGACAGCAGTGGCAATGAGACAGATTTTCCTGGTTTGTGGTGTGAATGTCTTGGGTAATCTTTCTCAGTGGCAGTATAGTATACCATAGCATAGTATAGTACAGTACAGTATATAGTACAGTAGTAGTGCTCAGGCATGTCTGACTCTTGGAGACCCCATGGACTGCAGCCCACCAGGTTCTTCTGTCCATGGAATTTCCAGGCAAGAACACTGAAATAGGTTGTCATTTCCTCCTCAGGGGAATCTTCCTGACCCAGGGATTAAACAAGAAGTATAAATACTGTCCACAGTGAGCTGTCGTGGTGATTTCTGTAAAGTTTATGTCAAGTTGTTCAGCTTTAGTTTGTATGGCTTTGGGAAAGCGGCAGTTTTAGCGTCATAGTGATTCCAAGTCAAAATGGTGGGGGGAAACTTGAAATGTTAGCTTGCAGAGTTATAGCCAAATATTGGAGGAAATGAAAATTCAGGATTCAATCTAGTTTACAGGTAGAAAACAAAACATCAAAGACAATTAACAGTACTAGAATCTGATACCCACAAAAGCATATCATTGAAGCATAACTTTTTCTTTAATGCTCCCCATTTTCAATAAAGATAAGCATAAGCCTAATTCGTTTGCAAATTGTTTAATTTTAATAACCTTGGCTTGATGATTTACGTCAGTGAAGTAAGAATGGTGATAGATAATGTAATCACTTTTAAAAGTGCTTTGCTGGAATTTTGCATAGGGAGTTTTATATTAGACCTTTAAAGTCTTTTTAATCCAAGAGGTGAAGGCATGGAATTTCCCAGTTTTATGCTGTTACCAAAAAAAAAAAAAAAAACAACAACGGATTTTTATTGAACTTATGCAAATACATATATTGCCATGGAAAATAAGAATATTTACTAAGTGTTTAAGGAGAGGAGAAAAGAGTCCTTCAAATCTAGAAACAAAACATTAAAGAGCCAGCAATGTTGTAATAAAGTCACAAAATTATAATTACTTCATTAGTTCATTTAGTCTCCTGTAACACTTCTTGCTCTTTATCTTTTGTTCAGTTCAGTTCAGTCGCTCAGTCATGTCCAACTCTTTGTGACCCCATGAACCGCAGCACCCCAGGCCTCCCTGTCTATCACCAACTCCTGGAGTTTACCCAAACTCATGTCATCGAGTCAGTGATGCCATCCAACCATCTTATCCTCTGCCATTCCCTTCTCCTCCTGTCTTCAATCTTTCCCAGCATCAGGGTCTTTTCAAATGAGTCAGCTCTTCGCATGAGGTGGCCAAAATATTGGAGTTTCAGCTTCAACATCAGTCTTTCCAATGAGTAAGAGTCATTTAATTTCATGGCCTCACTCACCATCCGCAGTGATTTTGGAGCCCCCCAAAATAAAGTCTACCACTGTTCCCACTGTTTTCCCATCTCTGCCTTTAGGTCCCCTAAACAAATAACAAAACAAATAACCTAGAGGGAGCCAGTAATCTCTACCCCAAACTGTAGTAATGCTGCCTAAAACCCAGAGAATCGTGTTTTTTTTTTTTTTTTCCACTGAAAAGAGAAAGATGTCTTACCAAGAAGCTTCAACAAACACAAACAGAAAGCAATGGTGCACAGTAAAGTTGAAGAGTTCAGTGTGCAAGAAAGCGGAGTCTTACCCTCAAATTCCAGGGGCCATAAGAAAGCAGTAAGGTCAGTGGGCTCTGTGGTTACCAGCACCTGGTTGCTTACTGGCCTCAAAGTCACCTGGGATCTTCTTTGGATCCTGTTTCCAATGCCATGAACTGTAAAAGATTCAGAAATAAAACCAATGATTCACTGTAATAATAATTAGTAAAATTTTATTGTGCTCACACCAGAAACCAGCCCCTCCAAAAAAACAGTTTTAAACTGGGAGCACCCAAACCAAAACATGCAATGAGGCTCCAGGTTATGTTGTTATGAAGTAACTTACATAGTGAGAAAGCAGTGACTGTATATTCTTTACATGTATTCTATAGGCTATAACATTAGAATTTTCAATGGCTACCTCCTATCAACCTTGGGAACAATCCTATCAACCTTAGGAACAGTTGAAGTTTTGCTTATGATTTCCAGAGGCATAACCAAGAAATACCCAGGTCAAATGAGTCTTGTAAAATAAGCTAAATTAAACTTTCTCTATATGACTGAAGTAGTTTTGTCTTATCAGGGAATTTTCAAGGCTGGTCTCTGTTTTGATTTTGACAATTGTGAAGCTAAAATTGCCCTAAAATATAAATACTATTTAAAAAAGAAAGAAAGAAAGAAAGAAAGAAGGACACCGTTAAAGATACTACAGATCAAAGGGATAATGATGGAGTGTTCTTAAATATTTTTTCCTACAAATTTGATAATGGGTGAAATGGAGAAATTCCTTGGAAGGCACAAACTACCAAGGTTCATTCAATAAAACAGGTGTCCCAGATAGTCCTATATCTATTAAAAACAATAGATATTTGGTCAAAGTGTTTTTCACAAGGAATATTTCACTGGTGAACTCTATCAGACATTTAAGGGAACAAATATTACCAAGTCTACATAAGTTCTTCCAGAAAAGAAAACAGCAGGGAATCCCGACATGTTTTATGAGTTCAGCAGTAATAATAAGACCAAAAACATTATAAGTAATGAAAATCAATATTTTGCTAATAAATATAGGCAAGAAAAAAATCTTAATGAAATCAAAGTAGAACAAATCTAGTAATATGTAAAAACAATAATACATGATCAAGTATGCTGTATCCTAGGATTGCAAGAGTATTTTTTAACAGTTGAAAAATGAAACACTGTCAAAGCACTATATTAAGAAATTCAAAACCAAACAAAAAAGAATAAACATGCAATTTTCTAAATAGACACAGAAAAAATTCTATACCTATTCATGATACAGATTTTTGTAAAATTAGGACTAGAAGAAACTACTTGGTTCACTGTATTACATTGTGTATGTTTAGTATGGGAGTTGATTAATGTCTAAAGGGGAAACAGTATGTGTAAATGAGGGGTTCATTCCTTGTGGGCCTTTTTTTTCTGGCATCTTGATCCTTAAGCTCTAGCTTATAGTCTAATTTTTGCATGTTCAGCCCAGTATAACACTCTCGACCTTCACCTTCAGGTCACTGCTTTCTACCTGGCTTCTGTGAAGCTAGTTGCATATTGGAAAATCTTCTGTGAAGAATGGAAGCAGGTATGTGTGTGTGCTCTATTGTGTCCAATTCTTTGTAACCCTATGGACTGTAACCGACCAGGCTGTGCTGTCCATGGAATTCCCAGGCAAGAATACTGGTAAGTATATTGGAGGCAGGGCTTCCTGGATGGCACTAGTGGGTAAAGTACCCGCCTGCTAATGCGAGAGACATAAGAGACACAGGTTTGATCACTGGGTCAGGAAAATCCCCTGGAGGAGGGCATGGCAAACCACTCTAGTGTTCTTGCCTAGAGAATCCCAAGGATAGAGGATCCTGGTGTGCTATGGTCCATAGGGCCACAAAGAGTTGGACACAACTAAAGTGACTTAGCATGCATGCACATAGTGGAGTCAAGTATAGTGGAGGCAACTCACTTTAGAACACTTTCAAGCTTTCCAGAATTTTATCCCCTCAAGACCTGGCTACCTGCTTTGCTCTATTATACTTCCAAGTAGTTGTTTTCTCTATTTTGTTCAGCTTTAATGGTTGTTTGGGGTAAGAAGCTTAGTTAAATACAAATTACTCCATCACCGAAAAAGAAGTCTCTGCTTAATTTAATCTCTTTTACCTGTAGACGTAATCAGCATGCTTATTATATATTCTGTGTAATAACTTCAATATTTGAACTTTTTGTAAGTCTGCTTCTCAGGTCTTTTGTGCCCACTGGATTCTGGTCATGGAGTCCACTGGGCCTACCCATTTAATAGCATTTAACTATAAACTGACCTTCTTTTGAGAGCTAGACTGAACGTTAGTCTCTCCAGGAATGATTTTCATTTAGTTTTTCTACCCCTCTGGATAGCTACTACTGTAGGGATTTTTGAGATTAAAACCTCTACATTTCAAACCAGTAAAATAACATAAATTTGCTATACAAACCTATATGCGAATATACCTACAGTTGAAAGTTTTATTCCCTAAATCATGGATTGAGTAAAGAGATTTTCCTCTGGTTTCCTGGGAAGAAAGGCAGATTAATTTCTAGATGCCTTTATACCAAGGTTTAGCCTTTGGAAGTTCTAGCTTAATACCATGGCAGGGGGGACCATCTATGTGGTTTCCTACCTGAAACCGGTTTTAGGCTTGTGCCTTCTGTGAGACCATGTAAACTCAATATCAAGTTCATTCAGATTTTGAAAATGTCTGCAGGGTGGAACTAAAAGTCTGTCTTTGGTTAATCTCCCTTGGTTTCTACTTTTACTGAGTTTTTGACTTCTGATATTCCATTTCTAATAGCCAGCCCTTTATAGTATATTTTTATGGTGTATTTTTTTAATTAAATAATTTATTTATTTTCTTTACATTATCATGTTGGTTTTGCCATACATTGACATGAATCCACCATGGGTATACATGTGTGCCCCTTCCAGAACCTCCCTCCCACCTCCCTCCTGATTCCATGTCTCTGGGTCATCCCGGTGCACCAGCCCTGAGCACCCTGTATCAAGCATCAATTTAGTTTAAAATATTTAACCCATTCTGTTTAGTTACTCTCAGGGATAAAGTTGCTAAGATTCTGTAGACTCCCCAACTCTAAGAAATAGATGTCTATATTCACTTTTACATATATCATTTTAGTTGATTCTTATGACTGTCTGTGAACTAGGTGATATTATTATTGATATCACTCCACCAGGAATAGTGTTACTCAAGGAAGTAGCATAACCTGCCCAAAATCCACTGTCAGAAAAACAGCTGAGCTTTGCGTCACACCAGATTTTCTGATGCTAAATCCCATTTTTTTCATAATATTTTATCGGTCATTATTCCACGTATGGAGAATAAATGGTTTGGCCTGCAAAATTTGCATCAGTTCAAAAGTTGGAAGAACACACACACACACACACACACACACACACACATGCTATTCTAGGTCCCACCTCTGTGTAGCTCTAAAATCCCTTATGATTCATCAAACAAACCCAGTTTAGAAAGGATAGAGCTATCATCATTTTTGCAGCTAACTGGCATCACCAGACATTCTCCATCAAAAGAACAACTCTGAACAGCAGCTGCCTCCCAGAGAAAATTAATCATAGTGCTAGGAGTTAGAAAAATTCAACACAGATTTCAGGAATATTGCTTTTTTTTTTTTTTTACCTAAGCTTCACATTCTTCCTTCAGTGTTTCATTACAAAATCTAGGTGTCACACAAAACCATCACAGCTTTACTCCTCACTGTGTGTATTTTAATAAAAAATCTTTGATCCATGATATAGGCCCTTCAGGCTTCTTTTGTATTAAGAAATACCCTCACTATGAGTTTCACTCATGTTGGTAAAAATATTTCCAGCAAAATCAGGGGGAAAATAGCATACTTAGGCAAAACAAGCAGATGATGTGAGAATTAGAAAACAGTTTTGTTGAAATTAAATCTTCTTTTATTTTTGTTCTCTCAAGTTTATAGAAATACATAGTTTGGGGTTACATTTGTTTTTTATGTTAACCATTGATATCAGGTCTTACCATCAAGTCTTCTTTTCTTTGTGTGTTCCATTTAGCTCTTTCAGAGACTGAACAGTCCTTTAGGGAAACCCATATTCTAGACTTAGGTGCAAAGAAATAAATTGCTGGCGTTCGAAATTTTTGCAATTTGGTTCTTGCAAATGTCAGTTGATGTTTTGCACTTTGTTACTGAATTTCACTTCTACATTTTCTTTGTAGATATCTGAATGTGTTCTTGGCCTAATTGTTTTTTTCAGATGCTCGAGCTTTTTTATTGAGGGTCGGAACACTAAGAGATTTATATACTAAGAAATATATTGTGAAATAAAAAGTATTTTATTAGACATCTGGCTTTATCACATTTATGTGGGGCTTGGGGTTCTAATATAAATAGGCAGCAAATGTCATATACTGAGACCTAAGGCCACTAATGCTTCCCTAAAGCTAGAGAAAACAACAAAAATACTTTATGTACAGCCAGGGCACAGAAAACCACAGATAAGTTATTGTTGTTTTTCCTAACCTTATTTTCCCCAGCCTTATTAAGATATAATTGACAAATTAAAATGCTATATATTTAAGGTGTACAAATTGATGTTTTGATATATATACATATTTTGAAGTAATTACCACAAGCAAGCTACTTAGTATATCCATTACCTCATATAATTATCATTTTCCCTTTTGTTGTGGTGAAAACACTTAGGATCTGCCATCTTAGTAAATTTCAAATACACAATACAGTATTATTAACTATAGTGACTTTGCTTGCCTAACAGTTTTTAAGGGTGCAGGAATAGGGAGCAATTAAGAGACTTTCCCAGATACACATAGCTCTAAAAGAATCCAGGCCTCCTTCATTGTGGCAGGCTATGACTTTATAACAGCATGCACAGTGAATGTAATTGTGTCTGCATAGCTTTATGATAGATTAGAGGAAAAAAACACATTCACTTTTGAAAGAGACTGCCTCTTCCCTTGCCTCTGTTGTCTTCTTCTCTTTGTTCTCAATCCAGTTGCTCCAATTCTGCAGTTCCATCATCAGACCACCTCATTATTTAGTCAGTTCAGTATCAAACAAATCTTGTGACTGATATCTTTCTCATCTTTTGAGCTATTTCCAATAATTCGTCCTTTTTTCTTAAAAATATAGTGTGATTAAAAATATATGGGTTTTGAATAGCTGGGCTCAATCTCAGGTCTACTACCTTTACAAACGTGACCTTAAACAAGTTCCTTAATTTGGGGCAGCAGCGGGGAGGGTGTCTAAATTCTCTTTTTTCATTCTACAAAATGGAGCTTACCATTTATACCCTGTGGGATGTTTCTGATAACTGAATAAAGTAACATATATTAAAATGTTTGGGGCATAAAAGACACTCAACAATATTGGTTCCTTTTTCACTGAGAGTCTTGACATAGACAGATGATTCATTCGGAAGTTAATTAACAATAACTTAAGTACAACACTTTATACAGAGGTGTGAGCAGGGTTAAAGGATGAACAGCAGATGGTGAAGCACCCAGGAACTGACAGCAAGTGGAAGTTGTTACCACCCTAGACCTGAATGGATAGAGGAACCCATGTTCCTCTATCAGCTGAGACATATTGGCATGAGTGTGTGGGAGGCTGCTTGACATATTCCATGGCTTTCAGCAGGAGAAAGCAGCCACCACCAAAATCCCCCTGCCTGAGTAGAGGGAGGGAATAAGTGGAGGCAGAAATAATATATTAATGTTTCTATTTTAATGTCCTCTGATATTCTGCTGAGATCTTTTATTGACTGATTCCAATTGGAAAATAGAGGTCAAAAAAGCCCAAATAATGCTGTCCACAGCCATCACCTTCCTGGGACACAGTAGACATAGAAGGGTAAATAATAAATCCAAAAGAGAAAATGAAGAATTATCAATACAGTTGCTTTTCTTTACCTTCCACTTCTCTTGCTCCAAAGTTCTGTTTACCTACATTGATCACTTTTCTCCCTATTAGTTGTCAATAGACTGTGAGGCCTTTCAAGGCAAGGATAGTATTTATTCATGACTCTAGCACTTTCTAAAGGATGCACCATTAAACAGCCTGTGTGCAGAAAATGCAACCTACTCTATACCTCCTTTGGAAAAGCACATTAGCAGGTATAAATGCTCTCAAAGTACCATAGAAAATGATAGCAATAATAAATATTTGCTCACAAAATTATTTTTCAAAGAATGCCACTAATGTGAAAGCACTACTTCCAGGAAATGCAGTTTTGAAAATTATTGCATCCCTAGTGCCTCATCTAGGATATAGAATATGCTGTACACTCAATAAGTATTTAGTAAATGCATAAATAGCAGGATTTCTCTATGACTGGGTTCTGAATTGGGTTTTCAGAAGAAGTTTTTGCCTTCTTTTCTCTATCCTCCCTCAAGAAAAGGCAATCTTGTCTCCTAGTAAGAATCTGATTGACTAGAGTTCTACATCTTTTCTCAAGATTTCTATCGGACTATCTTCCTGGGGGTGATTTAGTTATATTATGAATGAAAAATGAACATCATCATCATCAAAATCTTCACCTTTACTTTTTATCCCAAATATAATTCCTCTTACTATGTTTGGGGAGATCTTATTACTCCTGAAAGAAATGCCAGGACTGCTGTAGGCATCTGGATCTTAACTCAGGATGCCACCTCCTAGACACATACCTTAGCTTCCTCCCATACTCTGTCCCTGAATTTGTTCCTTCAGCATTGATCAAGCTCTACTGGATGAGATTATTCTAGTTTTGAACCCTTCCCAGAGAATGCTGGCCATAATTTCCCTTCCATACACAGACTTTAGAGCATGGAGCATCATCTGATTTATTCATCTTCTAGATGCAAAAAAAATCCTCAACAATGGATGAAATAAGATTTCTGTAGAAATTTCCTTGAGGTGCTATCAGGCCTTCTCCCTATCATCATAGAAACTTTTTGTCTTTAAATAACATTAAACTTGAAATTAAACCAAAATTGGCACAAGAGAGTCAAATATAGTGAGTAAAAAGAGGGGAGAGTGAAGAGTCTTGAGCAGATTACCTCTGTTTTCTGAAGAGCGTTTCTAATCTTAGAGAATAGAAGAGCCAGGAAGAATAGATGCTAAGAGAAGAAAGAACTTCCATGAAGAGATAAACCCCTTAATAATTACCCAAGTTCAGATCTTTTCCTTCCTCTCTTCCTGGTATGGTAGACTGTCAGAAGAAAAGGATCCATCATTATAGAGAAATGTATGCACTCTTGATATTTAGAACAGTAGATATTTAGAACAATGATCTGAGGGCAGCAGAGACTCCAACCATAATGAACGAAGGGTCTAGGGCTTCATTTCCATAAATTCTCTGGATGGCAAGACTGCTTTCTGCATCTTAGAAGTGATAATCATGTGTTTTCATATAAAATTTAGGGTTGTTCCCCTTTGATCATAGAAACATGTCAACATATGCTGCTAAGTCATGGAGCATATGTCAAAGAATGCACAACTCATGCTTCTTCTGGTTATCAGCTGAAAGGGAATCACTGGCCTAGAAATTTAGTTTCTATTATTCTACCAGTAAGGGTTTGATATGGGAAGCAGAACCATTAGCAGTTACATGGAAAAAGGAGTCTGTGTAGAGATTAGACAGTACACAATGTGTAAGGTGATACAGAAGTCTGTGAAAGCTCTTGTCGAATCTGGCATTGGACCTGAAGTTTCTGTCAATCAGCATGGTTGGCAGTGGGAAAAAAAGATACCTAGGCATGAAGCAAAGGAAGGTGACAACAAACTGGAAATCAGGAGGACAGAATAAAACTCATGTCTGTATCAAATCTCAATGATGTGGTGTTTTGCCAAATAAGCTGGTACCCTTCTCCACTAACCTACACATATGCATAGCCTAGGACTTAGAGAAGCTGAATGTGGTGAGAAAGAACCTGGAAGAGCTCCAAGCTAGACTGCATTCCCTCCTCAGTCAGACAAACTAGCAGGTCAGTGACAATATGTACCTATCGTGCTATCCTAACTTTCAGAACACAATGACTGCTAATTTTCTTCCTTATCCCACATCTTGCACAGATTTCTCCTATGACCCATCTTAATCCAGAATCATATAAGGAAAGGACTTCTGAAAATCATTGTCTTAACTTAGAGCAGTTGAATGATATCAAGAAAGCTGTGGTACATATACAAATGAAATATTACTCAGCCATTTAAATATTAAATGTTACTGAACATTTGAATCAGTTCTACTGAGGTGGACGAAACTGGAGCCTATTATACAGAGTGAAGTAATCAGAAGGAAAACAACAATACAGTATACTAACGCATATATATGGAATTTAGACAGATGGTAATGATAACCCTGTATGCGAGACAGCAAAAGAGATGCAGATGTATAGAACAGTCTTTTGGACTCTATGGGAGAGGGCAAGGGTGGGATGATATGGGAGAACAGCATTGAAATATGTAAATTATCATATGTGAAATCAATCGCCAGCCCAGGTTTGATGCTTGATACAGGGTGCTCAGGGCTGGTGCGCCGGGATGACCCAGAGAAATGGAATCGGGAGGGAGGTGGGAGGGGGGTTCTGGAAGGGGAACACATGTATACCCATGACAGATTCATGTCAATGTATGGCAAAACCAACACGATAATGTAAACGAAAAAAAAAAAAAAAAAACCCACAGCAATTATACTCATGTTAGAAATTTAGAAAATTGGAAAGGTATCTGAATAGATTTTAGGGACAATATCTATATCAGCCATGGAATTCAGAGAGTGGATTAGAACACAAAGAACGTTGTAGGTATTAGGATATGTCTACTTATTCTGAAGCTGTTAGTATGTGACATATTGTACCTCTATTCCCTCTGTGAAACCAAGGATTTCACTGACCTGAAGTCTGTCCTATGCTTGAAAGTCATTTTGTTTTTTTACTCAGCAATTAAATACTCTTCTTTATTAATGATGATAAAACTTCTTATTCTTCCCCTGCATTGGTATTTGGTTTATTTCCAAAATACTTTCCATAAGGTTTTAAGGAGCTTTGATAAGAAAGGCATATGCAAATTAAACAAAAAGAAAATTCTGACAGCTGAAGATTAAATTGTGAGTGCAAATTATCAATCTAAAAATCAAGTGCTCTACAACATGTAAAATTTAAAAAAGGTGTTGATTTATACTTGATTCATGGTGTGAGTAGTTGCATTATGAATGATCAATGAATATTATCATTAAAACAATGTCACACTACTACAATTATGGTGCATCAAAAATACAAACCTAATTGCTTAGCTCTTAATGAAATACAAAAGCCCCATTTTAATAATGTTAGGATTGTGGTTCAAACTGAAAACAAATTTATATAGTCAAAGTTAAGGTGACAGTAATCTATTTTTAAACCTTCAAATGGTATTTTAGAACAGATCATAGAGGGTCCACACATCATTTCCACCCCTTCTCATCATGAACCACAAAGAATGTGTTTTCAAAATCTAGTTGTCTGACTTTCATGTGAAAAAAACATGATCCTCAGTCAGGTTGATAACTCATTTTACTTCATCTGTACCAATCTAAAAATAGATAAGCATTTGTAATTAAGGACAAAGAAAATAAAATTTTGCTATAAACATTTACAAATATTTTACATCAGAATTTAATCTTCAATCAGATTTGCACAAACTGAGATGCTTAAGTCAAACCTTTAATTTAACTACAGTATATCTTGGATAATTCCAAGAACATATACACACAGAGAGAAAGATAAGTATTCACTGGGATGGCAAATATATGTGGTTATATCTAAAAATGTACAATTAAAAATATTTTCCCAATGGATTAAGACCTTATCTCTAATCATCCAACTTTTGAAAAGTCAGCTGGCTATCATATCATCCAATTCTTAAAAAAGTGCTGCCAAGATCAAATGTCTTTGTTAAGGCAACAAAAATAGTTACTGAGAGAGATTCTGGGAAATACTGCTAAGTGGGCATGCTTTATGTTTCCTCTCTTCTTCATTCATTCACATTACATCACAGTAAGAACTGCTAGTGTAGGACAGAATTCATAAAATCTCAAGGAACTTACCACCAGGTTCTGAGTTCATATCCCTGTTCTACTCAAGAGCATATGACAATTTTCTGGGCACCTTTTATCTCCATAGATTATTCTTAAATCAGTTGTCAAATTTAGTATGGGGTTTTGCTTTCATTGAGCTTCCCTGGTGGCTCAGACATAACGGATCAGCCTGCAATGTGGGAGACCTGGGTTCAGTCCCTGGATTGGGAAGATCCCTAGAGAAGGGAATATTCTGGCCTGTACAATTCCATGAAATGTATAGTCCATGGGGTCTCAAAGAGTCAGGCACAACTAAGCAACTTTCAGTTTTTTGATTTAATTTTGCAGATAGCACTAGAAACGTTGAGCATGGTAGCATTTGAATCCATAAATTATATATCTTGTCCATCATTTCAGTTGCATCACTCTTCCAACTCCAGGAGATGTATATAAGTAAACTGGTTATTTATATGTATTTATTTTTGGCAGTTTTTCACATGTATATGTTTTCAGAAAATCTGAAAAAGGCCCTGTGAGAATACTGCTAGAATCCCTAATCCCTCTGACCTATTGGCTTCAAAGAATAAATTAGGTGTGGGAATCTAACAACTTCAGTGAAGTCGGTAATAATCAAACCACTTAGTTTTCCTGATAATCTTTCTTCATCTCTAAAGTGCCTTGTACACCACAATCATCAGCCTTCCCTCACCTTAAATATATTTTATTATTGGCTTAGAATTACTTTTATAAAAATACTTATCAAATTACTGTTTCACCCTTAGGAAATTCTAATTTCTTTATTTTAATATGCTGGAAGAAATTCCCTTTTTCCCACACCTTAGCTATCATTCCACATTTAAAGACCTCTATTCATTTTAGTTTGATACTTACCCAAATAAGAGTTCTATTTTAGTACTTGCTCACTCTGAGTACTGAGTACATCTCTTCTGGCTCTGATATCTGGGATGCCAATTTAGTTAACACTTTGCAAGTGCTTATTTCAGGCATAAAGCTCTGTTTTACCTTGACCTTCTGGAATTCCATGGATTATGTACTGTAGCAGCTATTTCTCTTTATTATTATTATTATTATTACTACTGATACTACATCTTACTATTCTTAAACTGAAGAATTATAAGGGAAAATGTGTTCCTTATTAAGTAAAATATCACAAATCCTGATGCTTCTAAAACCTTATTTGTTACAGAAATCTCATGTGTCCTAGAGGGTTTTCCCTAGTTTACACTGTCAACATCAAGCATAGTGGCATAATCTTCTCCATCTTTAAAATCTTCCTCTCTATTTTTAGTCAGGGTTCAAACTAAACTTTGTAAACCACTGGGGATTAGTTTACTGATGTTTTACCCTGCAGTGGCTATCACTTGTCCTTGGTTGCTACCTTTACCATTTCCCCCACGGGGGAAAGGACTTCTCTGATAGTTCAGTTAGTAAAGAATCCACCTGCAATGCAGGAGACCTTGGTTTGATTCCTGAGTCTGGAAGATATACTGGAGAAGGGATAGGCTATCCACTCCAGTATTCTTGGGCTTCCCTTGTGGCTCAACTGGTAAAGAATCCACCTGCAATGTAGGAGTCCTAGGTTCAATCCCTGGATTGGGAAGATCTCCTGGAGAAGAGAAAGGCTACACTTCAGTATCCTGGCCTGGAGAATTCCATGGACTGTTTAGTCCACGGGGTCACAAAGAGTCGGACACAACTGAATGACTTTCACTTTCCACAACAGTAGCTCTGCCTTTTTGCTCTGCTTCTGTAATGTTTCACTTTGTCTACTTGGATTTCTTTTGGCTTTTCCAGAATCTGGTTTCAGTCCTGAACATGGCTTTTTACCTCATGACACAGAGTAGAAACTTCTAACTTCTATATCTATCTCAGATTTCTGGGATCCACTACCTGAAAACTAATGATATACCAGATAGTCCCAGCTATTCAGAAGGAAATTGCTCCTCTTTCCCTCTCTCTGTTTCTCTCCCTCCCATATTTCAAACTGTATCATTATCTACCAAGAAGGACACTAGGTAAACATTATTATTCCCTGACTCTAAGAAAACAAAATAGGTGAAGACTGTTTATGGAAGCAGCAATATTACAGATAGAACCAGCTTTGAGTTTCAAATCTTCATTTCCTAATTTGCAACTAAATTTAGGATAAAGAAAATTTCTGTAGACTGGCAGACTACAGTCCATGGGATCTTAAAGAGTTGGACACGACTGAGAGACTAAGCATGCACTTGTGAGAAGAATCCCATTGTTCCGTGGATGTGGGTGGCTGTAGATGTTACTCACTGATGTGGGGCATGTCCCTGTACTGGGGAAAATATTATTGTTATGTAATTGCTACTTTTTACCAAAGAACATGAAAAGGGATTCAAGATTAATAATGTTGAACATTTATAGTTGAGGAGTGCTTGTAAATGAATGAAATAGATTTAAAACAAACCAAAACATATTATTCTGTATATGAGGAGCAGCTTCTTAAATCATACTTTTGCTGATCTCCCAAAGAGACATGCATACTGTCAACTTTATTACAGTAAACAGTACTATTATTTGCTGTTTGTAGAATTTCTATACTGCTCCTTTCCAGTGATAAGTGTCAGTGGACAAGCTACCCCCCTTTCTGGGACTCAGGTGCTGCCTTGTAAAAGAGAAGGCTTAGATATGAAGATAACTGAGGCCCCAGCCAACTCTGACCTTCTAAGATTAGTACACCAGCTACCCACTCTGGTCTAGAAACTCTTGTGCAAACTCTACAACCTGGGCAGCCAGCAGTCAGAGCAGATTTTCACAGTCAGATCTACCCATTCATGTACCTTACAATCGGCACTTTTTAAATTACTGACACACTTGATAAGCTGTGTCAATAAATTTTTTGTACATGTTTGTGAGAATGAAGTGTGGCCCACAGATATCTCTTTCCCCTGTCACCTCTGGCAACTTCTTGGTTTGATAAACCAAGATCTTGGTCTGATGAAATGTGAATTTCTCTGTGAAACCTTCCGAGCTTTCTAAGAATTAGTTGTCCCTTCATAATATTTTGTTGGTGATTCTAATATTGGATTTTTCAATTTATTGTATTGATTTTTTTTAAATTTGTTAGTATATCTGTCTTCCTGCTGGACTTTAAGCATCTTAAAAAGAGAGTGTTTGATTTTTTTCTTACTACTTGTATTCAACACATTGCCTTGGTTTATAGCCAATATACAAATTCTGGTTGGATAATGACTGAGTATTCTTTTTATATTCAATTTAACTTATGCCTTTTAGGAAGAGGCATAGGTCAGAAATGGTCAGAGACATTTTAGGAAGTCTAGAAGTTGGTTCTCCTGCTTAGATACTAAAATTTGCTTATATTCTTTTGCAAGTAATATCAAGGAAAGGTTATTAGACATAATATAAGGAAGTTTTCATTCTTTACTCTTACCATAAGACTCACTGAATTGTGCCGAGGTTTACTTTTTCCAAATTATTTTATTTTTTACAGTTTGCAAATTGTCTGTATATAATTACTTTCAATTAACTTCCCTCAGCCAATCAACAGACCATAAACTCAGCTTAAGCATTTATGAACAGAGCTTTGTGATGAGACTCTATCCTTACATTAATTGTTGATTCATTAAAAGTTAGGGCTCAGGAAATGATAGTAGCTATATTTGAGTTCCTCATTTATGGTTGCATTAAAATATTTGAGATAAGACTTTTCAATCAAGGAGCCAAGAATATTAAATTTTTTAAATTATCTTTATCAGAATTCTTAAGATGGCTCTAACAGTAAACACATTCAGGAAGATACTAAAATTTGTTTAATAACTCAAATAACCCTGGGTCCTAAAGAAAAGAATCATGTTCTTTTCTGTCACTTGACCCCAGTGTGGATAACTACACTCTTATGTGTGCATATATCTACTTGTAGTCCTCTAACTAAAACTATAATCTCAAGCAAGTATGGTTATTTTGAATATATACTCTCATCTAGTGGAAGTTGATTGAAAGAAAATAAAATCTCACAGAATAAGAAACATATAGTCTCTAAGGTCTGAAGCAGAAATTTTACACATTTTGAGGGACAGTGACAAGAATAGACAGAAGTGAAAAAGAGAACTTATAATGTTTGAACTGTACTGATCAGTAAACAGTGCTGCATAAATAGAGTGTTTTAGGGCTTAAAGCTACTGAGTGCCTAGAAAAGAGAGGTTCCTGGTTTCTGAATGAAGGATTGGGAAAGTGAAGAGGATAAATCTTTGGGGTGTCGCAGGAAAGGAGAGGTTAAAAGAGTGATCTGAACTCTAATAAAACCATCTAGACAAGATTTTGGTTTCCTTGGGACTGATAATGAATTTGATAGAAATTAGAAGGCTGGTCAGCAAAACCAGCTGAAATTAATTAAGGAAATCTCCCTGTGTAAAATTGCACGTAATACTGAAGCTCAAAATGTAATAATTTGACTTTAGTATGGACATTAGTTTACAGTGTTATTAGAAGAAAAACAGAAATTCAGCACTAAAAAAAGATGAACTATCAAGCCATGAAAATATATGAAAGAACCTTAAATGCATATCACTAAGTGAACGAAGGGCTTCTCTGGTGGCTCAGAGGGTAAAGAGTCCACTTACCAATGAAGGAGACACAGGAGACGTGGATTCAGTCTCTGGGTCTGGAAGATCCCCTGGAGGAGGGTATGGCAACCAACTCAAGTAGGCATGCCTGGAAAATCTCATGGGCAGAGGAGCCTGGCAGACTACAGTCCATGGAGTTGCAAAGAGTTGGACATGACTGAGTGACTAGCACACACACACACAAGTGAAAGAAGCCAATCTAATAAGGGTACATACAGTATAATCCCATCATTAGGCAAAACTACAAACACAATAAAAAATCAGTTGTTGCCAAAGGTGGTAGAGGGAAGAGAGATGAAATAGAACACAGAAGGTTTTTAGGGCAGTGAAAATATTCTGCATACCACTATGACAATGAATATATATGTCATTATGCACTTGTTGAAATCCATAGCCTATACAACATCACAAGTAAGCTCAGGTACACAGTAGATTCAGGATGATTATCATAGGTCAGTGTAGGTCTGTTCTCAGTTAAAATAAAAAAAGTACCGTTCTAGTGAGTGAAATTGATAGTACGGGAGGCTATGTATGTTTAGAGACAGGTGAATATATAGGAAATCTCTACCTTCTACTCAATTTTATTATAAACCTAAAACTGCTCTTTAAAAATTTCTTTTAAATTATTTTAAATAAAGTAAAAAAAGAAAAGTAGGAGAAGACAAAGCAACCAAGCTAAACTCACTAGATGTTTCACGTTGAAAGATTAGGGAGAACAGGAAAGATTAGCAATGCTTAACATAAAAATAACAAACCAAACAAAAGCAAAATGGTTATCTGAGGAGGCCATACAAATAGCTGAGAAAAGAAGAGAAGTGAAAGGCAAAGGAAAAAAGGAAAGAAATACCCATCTGAATGCAGAGTTCCAAAGAATAGCAAGGAGAGATAAGAAAACCTTCCTCAGAGATCAATGCAAAGAAATAGAGGAAAACAATAGAATGGGAAAGACTAGAGATCTCTTCAAGAAAATTAGAGATAATAAGGGAATATTTCATGCAAAGATGGGCACAATAAAGAACAGAAACGGCATGGAATTAACAGAAGCAAAAGATATTAAGAAAAGGTGGCAAGAATACACAGAAAGTGAAGTGGCTCAGTCATGTCTGACTCTTTGACATGCCATGGACTGTTGCCTATCATGCTCTTCCATCCATGGGATTTTCCAGGCAAGAGTAATGGAGTGGGTAGCCATTTCCTTCTCCAGAAGATCTTCCTAACCCAGGGATCAAACCCAGGTCTCCCGCATTGTAGGAGGATGCTTAACCATCTGAGCCACAGGGAAGTACACAAAAGATCTTCATGACCCATATAACCACGATGGTGTGATCACTCAACTAGAGTCAGACATCCTAGATTGCAAAGTCAAGTGGGCCTTAGGAAGCATCACTACAAATAAAACTGGTGGAGGTGATGGAATTCCAGCTGAGCTATTTCAAATCCTAAAAGATGATGCTGTAAAAGTGCTTCACTCAATATGCCAGCAAATTTGGAAAACTCAGCAGTGGCCACAGAACTGGAAAAGATCAGCTTTCATCACAATCCCAAAGAAGGGCAATGCCAAACAATGTTCAAACTACCACACAATTGCACTCATTTCACATGCTAGCAAAGTAATGCTCAAAACTCTCCAGGCTAGGTTTCAATAGCATGTGAACCAAGAATTTCCAGATGTACAAGCTGGATTTAGAAAAGTCAGAGCAACCAGAGATCAAATTGCCAACATCTGTTGAATCATAAAAAAAGCAAGTGAATTCCAAAAACAAAAAGTCTGCTTCATTGACTATGCAAAAGCCTTTGACTATGTGGATCCCAACATATTGTGGAAAATTCATCAAGAGATGGGAATACCAGACCACCTTATCAGCCTCCTGAGAAACCTGTAGGCAGGCCAAGAAGCAACAGTTAGAACCATATATGGAACAATGGACTGGTTCAAAATTGGAAAAGGAGTGTATCAATGCTGTATGTTGTCACCCTGGTTATTTAACTTACCTGTAGAGTACTTCATGAGAAATGCTGGGCTACATGAAGCACAAGCTGGAATCAATGATTGCTGGGAGAAATATCAGTAAACTCAAATATGTAGATGACACCACCCTAATGGCAGAAAGCGAAGAGGAACTAAAGAGCCTTTTGATGAAGGTCTAAGAGGAGAGTGAAAAAGCTGGCTTAAAACATAACATTCAAAAAACGAAGATCAAGGCATCTGGTCCATCACTTCATGGCAAATAGATGGGGAAACAATGGAAACAGTGAGAGACATTATTTTCTTGGGCTGCAAAATCATTGCAGATGGTGATTACAGCAATGAAATTAACAGATACTTATTCCTTGGAAGGAAAGCTATGACAACAGTAGACAGCGTATTAAAAAGCAGAGACATCACTTTGCCAACAAAAATCCGTCTGGTCAAAGCTGTGGTTTTTCCAATAGTCATATATGGATATGAGAGTAGGACCATAAAGAAAGCTGAGGTCTGAAGAATTGATGTTTTTGAACTGTGAACTGTGGTGTGAAGAAGACTTTGAAGAGTCCCTTGGACTGCCAGGAGATACAACCAGTCCATCATAAAGGAGATCAGTCCTGAGTGTTCATTGGAAGGACTGATGCTGAAGCTGAAACTCCAATACTTTGGCCACCTGATGCGAAGAGCTGACTCATCGGTAAAGACCCCGATGCTGGGAAAGATTGAAGGCAGAAGGAGAGGGGACAACAGAAGATGAGATGTCGGATGCCATCACCAACTCCATGGACATGAGTTTGAGCAAGCTCCAGATGATGGTGAAGGACAGGGAAGCCTGATGTGCTGCAGTCCATGATGTTGCAAAGAATCAGACTGAATGACTGAACAGCAATGAATTCTGAAATTTAGATTGATACCTAGAAAATGGTAGAATCTCAATAAGCATTTTTGAGTAAATTAAGGAAGTGATAAATGAATTATTGCAAAGGAAATTTTTTGGGTATGAATGATATGAATTCTCTAGTGCATAGAAAGGTGAAAACTACCTTTATAATATAAAAATTAATACATCTTAATTTATGGGAGTATCTAGGAATGTTTAGAGAGAAAATATAAATTTTAAAGAGAAGAGTGCTTAAGATCAATTCTTGAAAAATCTACTTGAATTAAAATTTGAAGGAGCAGGCTGCTCTAGTAAAAAAGAATAGAAAGAAACAGGAGTTGTGAAAGTAGGGGGGAAATTAGTTGAAGGTTTCAGTTTGAAGCCACTGTGCTGCAGTGTCAGTGCTGTTGGGAAGGTATGTCTTATAAAAACAAGGAAGTGATAAATGATCTTTGTATTTTTCTCTGAAAATATGGGAGCGGAAGTCTAATTGGTGAGGAGTAAATGAAAGCATCATTCTGTTTGTTTGAGATCTATTTCTGGGATACACTGCTATGTGATATTGAACCATACTATCTGCAGCCTAGTTTCTTCATATATAAAATGAAAATAATAAAAGATGTCTAATCAACCTCACTGGATAAGGCAATGGCAACCCACTCTAGCACTCCTGCCTGGAAAATCCCATGGATGGAGGAGCCTGGTAAGCTGCAGTCCATGGGGTCGCTAAGAATCAGACACTGAGCGACTTCACTTTCACTTTTCGCTTTCATGCATTGGAGAAGGAAAGGGCAACCCACTCCAGTGTTCTTGCCTGGAGAATCCCAGGGACGGGGGCACCTGGTGGGCTGCCATCTGTGGGGTCGCACAGAGTCGGACACGACTGAAGCGACGCAGCAGCAGCAGCAGCAACAGCAATCGACCTCACAGGGTTACCAGAAGGACCGAGTGACCACAGTCGGCACTTTCCTATCATGTGAAACATAACTATGGAAAGTTTTATTGAGGCAATGATATTTCAAATGAATTCTTTAAAAAGAAAAAGTTTGGATATTCATTTGTAAGCTTTTTTTTCCCCAGTAATCTAGGCTTACCTGAAATCAAGGCAGAGTCTGTCTAAAGGCTGAGGGAACTCAGGGCAGGCTGCCCCAAAATATGCCAAGGTGGTATATTGATTATTTTGAATTAAAGTTATTTGAGGAATAGCTGGTATAAGAATACTTTGACCTTCCTGTGTTCGCTTGAAAAAAGGAAATAAAGCTCCCACGTGGAGATATCCTCCTTAGACCTGGCGTAGGGAGAGCATCCTTATTCCTGGTGATAGGGAAGCCAAGGCAAAGAAAGCTATATAAGCAAACCTTTTATTTCTTCATGAATTTACTACCCCAAACAAACACATGTTTGTTTTGTAAAATCTTCACAAATAATTGATTCTTTTTATTAAAAAATATATAAAAAAACTATTAAAGTCACTTGTTAGTCCCATACCTATGGGGCCTCTATAGGTACAAAATTAAATTTGTGTGCTTGTATTTTTCTCCTGTTAAACTATCTTATGTTAATTTGATTATTAGATTAGGGAAAAGAACCTAGGAGGGTAGAGGAAACTTTTTTTCTCTCCTCTACAAAGCTATTAACTGTTTCCTCCTTATCTTTTTTATAATATTAGCCTATGATAGGGAGATACATATACTATAAGCATTAGCCAAAGACCATACAATTTCTGATACTTAGTCTTAAAAATAATCTGTTATCAGATTATCAGGTAAGGAGAATGTTTCAGCTGGCTCAGCCCTGGGCGGCATTAAGTCATCAAACTCCATAGGCAAAATTTACTAAATCCAGTCAAATCCCAGTCCCTCCAATCTGCACATTCCTGAAGCATGCAAATATGGATATAAAGTCCAGGATTCATTAGACCACTTGGAGAATTGACCAAAAATGCTGACAATAAAGAGAATGACAGTTTCTTTATAGTTAGGTGCATCTCTGAAAGGTTTATAGCAAAGTCAGGTGAGGAAACAACAAGAAACTATTGCTCTGAAAATGGCTTTCTTAATTTTTTTTCCTTCTCTTTTATATATGTTCAGTGAGATGATGGGGCTCTGTGGACAAACTTTTTAAGTGTTCTTTTTTTTCCCTTCCTGCTTTCTGAGTAATTGTATCAGTAGGTGACAGAGTTCTCACTAATTTTGTTTTTCTTATCCACAAAATAGGTCAATGGTATCTACTTTAAAAATCTGCCTGTAGTATTAAATGATGTGTATATAGTCACCACGTATCTCATATTCATTTCAGTTTTGTTCACCCTGTTTATCTTTGCCCCTTCCTTGAGTCTCACAACACTTCAACTAACTAACTACTGATGTGCTAACTGAAATATTGTGTGTTCTGTATATAAAAAGCCACAGGATCTTAACAAGGCCATTGGATGGCCAGGATTAGAATGAACAATGTTCTAATAGTAAGACAAAAGAAAAGGACAGGGTGAATGTGAAATTTTAGCTTCTTTTAGCCATGTCATTTCTGAACATATATTGGAGTATAATTCCCTGTAAGTCATAAGGAAACATGTTCCCTGTTCCAGAGATTTCACCAGTAAAAGAAAGAAACTAGAAATATGAAAATATGGAGATTTGTAATTGTAAACTACAAAACTAAATGCATGAGTACATAAATAAGAATGAAATGACCATAGGCTTTGTTTATGGGTAAAATGGAATCAGAATACTTGACCCTGTCTCTTTCAAGGAACGCGCTTAGAAAACCTAGACAAGTACATGGAGGATCATTTTGAGGACTCAGAAAAGGCAATAGAAACAGGAAGTTCAAAGAAGACTACTGAACCAGGGGTAGTGAGTTGACTTTTTTTTTTTTTCTCCTCTGGTATACCCCAGCCTGGTCTCAGTCTCAAGTCTGATAGAAACTGAGAAGAGAGCATAGGCATGAACAGAGAGAAGCTCCAGAAGATCATTTTAGTTCAGGCTCAAAGTGTAAGAAACTGTAACAGTGGTAGCAGCTGAGACCCACATGCCCCTAAAACTGAGATGGTGGCAGGGAAACTCTCATTTCCTATCAGAGTAGCTGGCATCACAAAATAGTAGGGGAAATACATATCCCTTTGTCTCTTTGTCTGTCTGTGTCTCTCTATCTTTTCTGCTTCTCTACCTCAGACAGGGGGTATAGTGGTAGGAGGGCATGATCTAGTGAAATAAATAATGCTCCAACTTTCTGCTCTCAGTACCAATAAAAAGGACCAAGAATCACAGAGTACCAGGGAGATAATGAAGTTACTATATGAAGATGTTTACAAATGCCTAGGTTTACCCTCAAAGATGTGTTAGGTAGTTAGAATAGGAAAACGTAGTCCAGAATGGCAGTGGCTTAAAGACAAGGAAGGGAAAAGCCCACGAAAATAGAACAAAGGAAGGTTGGAGGAATAGAGTGAGGACCTCAGGTGGAAAAAACAGCATTGCTAGCTGGCCCAATTTACATAGGGCAGGCCCAGAGGGAGGAAAAATCATATAAAAAGAGGAGCCAAAGGGCCGGGGTTCTCTCTTCTCTTTGCATCTTTGGGTCAGCATGTCCTCATGCCTCGAGGATGTATTTTCCTGTTATTTTCTAAATAAAACTGAGCTGTGACACTGATCTGTCCAAGACCTGAGAGCTATAACACAATCTGTCTGAGAGCTGTGACATGCCGAGGGCTTTAACGTTTGTGGCTTCAAATTTTTGTTGAGATGAGACAGAAGTGAGAGATTATACTCCCCTTGACAGAAATGCATATGATAATCCTACACATCACACTAAAAACCTTGAGAACTGAATCAAAAAGTAGACTACCACTCAGGTCCCAGACTGGCTATGGGTGATGCACACCCAGGAATGATCCAAACAGAATTGCAAAAGCTTTGAAAATGAAAACAACATTGAAATCACTTCCTACAGAAGACTGCTGGTCATAATTTGTGACCTAAACCTAACTAGATCTATTTTCTGATAAAACCAAAATATCAACATATATAATAGGATTTAAACAAGAGCCTCATTAGACAATATTCAAATGTCAAAATGGAGTACAAATAGTTTAACATGAAGAAATAGGAAAAAAATCTCAGTTTACATGGAGGGACAAAAAGACACCCATGCAGAGATCACACAGATGTTGTATTTATCTAATACATTTTCTAAAGTAGCTAATACTCCAAGAAATAAGGGCAAGCATTCTTTTGAAACAAATGGAAAGATGAACAATATAAGCAATGAAATAGAAAACTTACAGAAGAACCAAAGAAAATTATAGAATTAAAAACTGCAATAATTATAATAAAATACTTAAAAGGATTACTAACAGAATACAAATGATAGAGGAATGAAATGACAGAGAAATTAGTCCTTGAACTTGAAAATATATGAATTCAAACTAGGTAAAACAGAGAGACAATAGATTGAGTGAAAATAATAGGCTCAGGGACCAAGGAAGCAATACCAAAATGTCTAACACTGGTGTCATCATATTGCCAAATATACATTAATATATCTGTCTGTCTATCTATTTATCTATCTATTTAAATGATGGTTAAAACTTCCCAAATTTGGTAAAAGACATAAACTTGGTTACAAGAAGCTCAGTAAACTTTTAAAACAATAAACCCAATAAATCCATGCTCAGATACATCATAATCAAACTATTGAAAATTAAGAAAAAAAGTCAGAAAGGTATCCAGAAGAAAATGGCATATTGCTCATTAGAGAATGAGAATTTGAATGGCTAAAGTTTCAAATCAGAAAATTTGGAGGCCGAAAGCAAGTTTTACTGAACTTTAGAATATGTATTTACACATGTGCTAAATTTCATAAAGTTATATCAAAAGAGAAAGTTTTACTCTATATTAATTTTAAAAGTAAAATTTGAAATAAAATAAGTACTTGAATAAAAAGAATGAAATATTGAAGAAGTAGTAGTTTAAAAAAATGAAATAATCAGAGTAAAGTAACTTATCTTTGCTATCTTATCCTCCAAAAGCTGCCACATTCTATTTCATTTATTTTTAGTTCAAACTCTTCTAGAAGAGGGACCCCATCTTTCAAATCCTTACTCTCCTGCTTTCACTGAGGTCAGGCTAACATGAAATAGTCATTGAAGAAACAGAGATCATGAAAAAACCTAAGGAAGTGTACATGGACCACAGTGTCCCATAAAATGTGTTTATTTAAATAATTTAATTTTCAAGTTTTTATTAACATTCTAGTCTGAATTTTAAGAGTCAAATGGTTCTATGAAACTAATTAATTATTCTGACTACTCTCAATTTCCACTTCCCTATAGGCAGCCATTTTCCACATTTTTAGTTGATTCTTTTGACACTTAATATAATAAGATTTTATTGCTCCTTTTAAAGTTTTCTTGCCCATAAGAATTGTCTCCTAGCTTCTTCAAATGTAATGTGATGGTATAATCTTTTTTCTTACACACACACACACAAGTTTAGACACTTCCTGTTTCCCATATTCTCTCAGAATAGACCAAATGTTAAAAGATATTCACTGTTTGCATTATTTTGCATTATATGTCAAACAGCTACTAAATGAGCCATGCATATTACTATGATTATTTTTTGTCCTTTTTTTCCTTTTCTATATATTTTCAATTGTCATAGCTTGTTGTTCAGTCACTCAGTCGTGTCCATCTCTTTGCGACCCCATGGACTGCAGCATTGCCAGGCTTCCCTGTCCTTCACCATTTTCCAGAGTTTACTCAAACTCCTGTGCATTGAATTGAGATGCCATCCAACCAGCTCATCCTGTTGCCCCCTTCTCCTCCTGCCCTCAATCTTAGGACATGGCTTAGTAAATTTATTTTTCTATGCATTTGTTATGAATCACACCGCAACCTTCAAAGTGACACACCTCCTCTCTGTTTGTTTAAACCCGTTGGGCTGTCTATCCCTTTAAAAAAAGAAAATCTTTTTAAGAAGTATTTCCTGTCTCTTCTAACCTGTTTCAGTGTTACCTGGTAGATCTCTAGACCTGCTGAATATTAGTCATTATGGCTTTCCTTTCACCATCCTCCAAAGGATTCCCTTTGCCTTTGTCTTCTGTTAGATACTACGTTTCTTAAATTAAATATTTTTAAATGTTCTCACTTCATAATACCCTTTGTGTCATATTGATTTTTTTATGATACTCCTAAGCCAAAATAAATACCTAACATTATTGTTAAGAATTTTAGTCCCAATGAATTTGCACTGGGAGTTTATGTGGTACTAATAATGTTACTGTACCCTCCTTCATGACCAAATACTCTATGGTATCCTGTTATTTTGCAGTATCTTTCAAGGTAAGTTGGTACAGTTGAGAAATGTGCTACCAGATTCTAAGTCTTTCTCTTTCACAGTTCACTCCTTATCTTTGGTTATATCTAGAAGCTTCCAGCAAAAGAATATATCAGGGTTCTTTTTCTTTTTTTTTGGTGACATTGGCATTTAAAATGCCCATCTTCTGCGCCAATATTTGATTGATATTTTGTCTCAATATAGATTTGAGTAGATCATATTAAAGGTGCATTTTAGAGCTCAATGCAAGCTTAAGGAGGGATAGTGATGTTTTCTGTATTATTTCCAAATACATGGCAAATAATAGTGAGAGAATCAATAATGATATACCTATATAGGGCTAAGATAGGTTCACCAATGACATCCCAACATGAATAAGTGTCTGTCATTTTTTTAATGACTTGAAAATATGACCAATTGTTTGGAAAAGTATATCAAATTATCTGAAACTGCAATGGAAAATAGATTAAAATGCTTATATGTTAGCAAGTAGAAATGAAAAATTGGAGAAAAATTTATAGTTTTGAACTAAATTATACCATTTAATTATAACAGTGTCACTCATCTTTTAAATTAAGAAGATATTGCTTCTGTTTTTAATGATGTTGTCAATACTGTAGTCAGCTTGGGCTTAGTTGGTAAGCTAGCTTATCATAACTTGAAAGTCATCCTATATTTATAGTATATTAAAGGCATGAGCCAATAATTCTGAGTCTAGAATAATGCATCAATCCATAGTGAGAACTGCTTTTAATTTAGCCATTGATAAGTAAAAGATAATTCAATATTCATCTTCTAGGAAAGTTATTTTAATAATGATCCAGTTGTCCTTTCTCAATAATAAAGTCAAGCACTCAAGCAAACTTGCCATGTTCTAATCTCAGTGAAAATGAGCGTGTCTAAGTCCTTTTAGATCAGCACTAATGAGGCTAACCTCTGAGACTTGAGTCCTTCATGAGTCCCATGGGCTCATGCTATATTCCATTCCAAGACAAATTTCATGCAGCTACAAGTAGGAGAATTAAATGGGAGGTATATAAATGCAAACTTACCATTATTACAAAAAGTAATTCAAATCAGCAGCAGTAGCAGCTTTTACAAGGGCAAGAATATTATAGGCTCATTCTATTAACTTTTATTCTGTATCTTGAATTCATACATTCTCAAGTTGGGAGTATCCTATATTTATGGATCTTAACCTCCCTTCTAATTGTACAGAAATTGAGTTACAGGGTAACTTCTAAGTTGTTGTCCTACTACCATTTAAACCTCGAAAGGAAAAAGGAACCTTTGACTTCTGCATAAAGTTCCTCAGTTTTGAAAACAGCTGTTATCTTCAGTCTCCATTATACATAGAAACAGTCTTCATCCCTCTATTTTGAATATCCTCTTGTCTTCATTCTTCATATGATACTGGTTTTCAGTCTTTCTCTGAGTATATTAAGTAGAGCTGTATACAACCCTTTAGAAATAGTCTGACTAGCTGAACAAACAAGCGTATTAACATCCTCACCCTGTATGAATTAGTCTACCAAGACATCTAAAGGTTGCCTTACTTTTAATGCAACCTTGTTCACACTGGGCTTACTATTGATTGAAATGCATACAAGTTTCTAGTGAGTCTTCTTGTGTCATAAGCTACTCAGTTTTCCCTCCTCGCAGTCTTTTTGGGAATCCAGGTACCAGACTCTATTTATACCTGGACATTTGTATTGACATTAGTACACCAGGCAAATGTTCCTGAAAATTCACATTCATTCTTTCACTTCCTGAAGAAACTCTATCATCTTTCTCCATGGTTTCCCATCCAAGTTTTTATGACTGTATTTGTTTTGATGGAGCCAGTCTCACATTTGGCCCCAATAAATCATCAGAAAGAACTTCCAGCAGAGTCTATCCTCCAGGAAGGATAGACTGGTTTCAGGAAGCAACAAATGGGTTCTTCAGTAAGTCTCTTCCTTCACCATACTTCTGGTTTTCTCATGTTACAAAAAGAATCAACTTCTGACATTTCTACTCCTAAATATTGCTGACTGATCACTTTTTATTTCTAATTACTTTATTCTTTGAAAGAAGTTTCTACAATTTCTCTTTTTTTTTGTAGGCTACTTAAATTTCAGCACAGAAAGCTAGATGTTTTATAGCTATAGCTGAGAGGTTCTATTTCAGACTGTTATAAAATGGAGAAGTTTTAAGTCATAGAGCTGAAGTGTTATAGTAAAAGACTGTTACTGATTTTATCACATGCATAATGACATGATCAATCTATGCATGTTTGAGGGAGAGGTAAATACCTAAACTTTCTAGTGTCACTCAAAACAAAAATAAGATTCATGACATTTATATTTGGAAATGCTTTGTCTAATTCACAAATAATGAATGAATTACTATTTTTTTCCCTGCTTTCAAAATGTTTACAATATATTAATACTTGGGGAGACACTTAAACCTTCTAGAAACATCAGATTAAAGCTTATAATAATAAGCATCTTTACAGATAAGATTTTATTTCATCTTCACTGTATGATTCAAACCCATATGGTATTTTAATTATTTTAGAAATAAAGAGTTTGTGGCTAAAAGAGGAAAGGTACATAGTATGTAAGTGGATAGAATTGTGTCAGCCTCAAGTGTGCTAAGTCCTCATTTGTTGTTCTCTCTGCTTTACTTCTAACAAGATCTCTGTGTCATCCCTCTTTTCCAAATTTAGAAAAAGAGTCTAATTAAAAAGTTTTTTTTCCTTCAGTAAGTATACTATATTGCATTTAAATTTCTTACCAATTTCACATATTTATTATCAAATTCTTAGAAGCTAAGTGAAGTTCACAGCTATAAAAAGAAATATAGGGTGTAAAATATATGTATTATAGAGGGTACCAGTCACTGATTTGCTAATAAGTGTTAAACAATAGGTTCTTGAGGGAATGGAAATGCTACTTTGTAGCATTTGTCTATTCCCTGGAGCTCAGAAGATAAAGAATCAGCCTTCATTGTGTGATCCCTGGGTTGGGAAGATCCCCTGAAGAAGGAAATGGCTATCCCCTCCAGTATTCTTGCCTGGAGAATTCCATGGACAGAGGAGCCTGGCAGGCTACAGTCCATGGGATCACAAAGAGTCAGACACGACTGAGTGACTAAGACTTTCACTAGTTTTCACTTATCATGGTGTAAATACTCCTACCATGGCTGATTCCAAGCTACCATCACGATGTCCTTGACTGTCTAGCAGTTGTGGAATTGGGAAAAGATGCTCACAGTCAGCTGTTATAGGCTGGTAGGAGCTGCCACCAGCCCTCACTGATTACTTTCCCCACTAGAACATTTTGTTTAAATTAGTCACACTCTTGGCTATCTTCCATCATTTTTAAAAAATTTTTCCCTTGTGAATTTTATTGAGAAATAATTTACATTCAATAAACTGCATCCATGTGAAGTGTACAATTCTTTGATTTTTGACAGTTGTATAGATCCCTGAAACCACCAACTACACTAAAGATGCATCACTGCCATTATGCTTCAGTGCAGGATACCCCACAGTCCATTCCTGGCAACTACTGATACGCTTTTAATCCCAACAGATTAGTTTATGTTGTATATATATAAATGGAATATATAGTAAGCAGTTTTCTGTGTCTAGCTTCCTTCTCTCAGGATAATTATTTTGAGATTCATCTATATTGTCGAATATATTAATAGTTCATATGGCTAACTGGAATTTTCATTGTATGGATATACTACAGTTTGTCTTTCCATTCATTCGATTACATAGTTGAATTGTGGCTCATTGTTAGCTATTAGAAATAAGGCTATTATGAACAATGGCATATAAATCTTTGTGGAGAGCCATGTTTTTATTTTTATTAGGCAAATATTGATAGCTTATGGTGAACGGTGTTGGTTTTGTGATCTCCGAAGAAGGTTTAGCTCTGGGACCAGGGACCAGGCTTGATCACTCAAGAGCTTTTGTATGGCAGAATTTTATTAAATTATGAGAAGGGACAGAAACCTTCTGACATGGACATCAGAAAGGGGATGGAGAATGCCCCCACATGCTAGTCTTATCAAGGCCCTATATAGTTTTACCAGACCTACTCCCACAACATAGGGTCTTCCTTCTAGCTCAAATGGTTAAGAGTTCTCCTGCAGTGCAGGAGACCACAGTTCTATTCCTGGGTCAGGAAGATCTTCTGGAGAAGAGAATGGCAATCCACTCCAGTATTCTTGCCTGGAAAATCCCATGGACAGAGGAGACTGGTGGGCTATAGTCCGTGGTGTCACAAAGAGTTGGACACAACTGAGCAACTAACACTACTACACTATTCCCACAACATACATCTTAAATTAACACAATTAGAGCTAACAATAGAAAGGTCTTACCAGACCCACTCCCACAACATACTTCCTAAGATAACAAGATTACTTGAAAACCTTCTTGTTTAGGAGAAACACATAGCAAGATATAGTCAATATAGCAATGTATCTTGCTATATTGACTAAAACAAAGCACTTTAGAAAAAAACAAGTTTATCTCCTTTTTCTCCTCCTTGAGAGCCCTGGACCCCTTTCTCCTCCTTGGGGATCCTGGACTTCTTATTAACATTCCTGGGAATTGACTCAATATCTAGGAGTATAATGGCCATAAAGTATATGCTAAGCTTTTTACAAAACTACCAAAAGTTTCCAAAGTGGTTATACCATTTAGATTCCCAACATTAGTCTCTCTTTTTACTTTTAGCAGGGTAGATAATAGTATCTCATTGTGATTCTAATTTGTATTTGTTATTATTGTTCAGTAGCTAAGTTGACTCTGTTCAACTCTTTGTGACCCCATGGACTATATAGCATGTCAGGCTCCTCTGTCCTTCATTATCTCCCAGAGTTTGCTCAGATTCATGTCCGTTGATTCAGTGATGCCATCCAACCATCTCATACTATGTCACCTCCTTCTCCTCCTGTCCTTAATCTTTCCAGCATCAGGGTCTTTTTTAGTGAGTCAGCTCTTTACATCAGGTGCCAAACTATTGAAGCGTCAGCATCAATCCAATTGAATACTCAGGATTGGTTTCCTTTAGGATTTACTGGTTCGATCTCCTCACCTTCCAAGGAACTCTCAAGAGTCTTCTCCAATACCATAATTTGAAAGCATCAATTCTTTGTCACTCAGTCTTCTTTATGTTCGGAGTAGGTAATGGCACTCCACTCCGTTACTGTTGCCTGGATAACCCCATGGATGGAGGAGCCTGGTGGGCTGCGGTCCAAGGAGTCGCTAAGAGTCGGACACGACTGAGTGACTTCACTTTCACTTTTCACTTTCATGCATTGGAGAAGGAAATGGCAACCCACTCCAGTGTTCTTGCCTGGAAAATCCCGGGGACATGGGCGCCTGGTGGGCTGCCATCTATGGGGTCACACAGAGTCAGACATGACTGAAGCGACTTAGCAGCAGCAGCAGCAGCTTCTTTATGGTCAAGTTCAGATGACCGTTATATCTACTACTGTGGGCAGGAATCCCTTAGAAGAAATGGAGTAGCCATCATGGTCAACAAAAGAGTCTGAAATGCAGCACTTGGATGCAATCTCAAAAATGACAGAATGATCTCTGTTCATTTCCAAGGCAAACCATTAAATATCACAGTAATCTGAGCCTATGCCCCAAACAGTAATGCTGAAGAAGATGAAGTTGAACGGTTCTATGAAGACCTACAAGACCTTTTAGAACAAACATCCAAAAAAGATGTCCTTTTCATTATAGGGGACTGGAATGCAAAAGTAGGAAGTCAAGGAACACCTGGAGTAACAGGCAAATTTGACCTCGGAGTACAAAATGAAGCAGGGCAAAGACTAATAGAGTTCTGCCAAGAGAATACACTGGTTATAGCAAACATTCTCTTTCAACAACACAAGAAAAGACTCTACACATGGACGTCACCAGATGGTCAACACCAAAGTCAGATTTATTTGTTCTTTGCAGCCAAAGATGGAGAAGCTCTATACATCAGCAAAAACAAGACCCACAGCTGACTGTAGCTCAGATCGTGAACTTCTTATTGCCAAATTCAGACTTAAATTGAAGAAACTAGGGAAAACCACTAGATCATTCAGGTATGACCACAATCAACTCCCTTATGATTATACAGTGGAAGTGAGAAATAGATTTAAGGGACTAGATCTGATACACAGAGTGCCTGATGAACTATAGAAGTTCATGACATTGTACAGGAGACAGGGATTAAGACCATTGCCATGGAAAAGAAATGCAAAAAAGCAAAATGGCTATCTGAGGAGGTCTTACAAATAGCTGTGAAAAAAAAGAGAAGTGAAAAGCAAAGAATAAAAGGAAAGATATTACCATCTGAATGCAGAGTTCCAAAGAATACCAAGGAAAGATAAGAAAGCTTTCCTAAGCAATCAATGCAAAGAGATAGAGGAAAACAACAGAATGGGAGAGACTAGAGATATCCTCAAGAAAATTAGAGATACCAAGGGAAAATTTCATGCAAAGATGGGCTCGATAAAGGACAGAAATTGTATGGACCTAACAGAAGCAGAAGATATTAAGAAGAGGTGGCAAGAATACACAGAAAAACTATACAAAAAAGATCTTCACGACCCAGATAATCACGACGGTATGATCACTTACCTAGAGCCAGACATCCTGGAATGTGAAGTCCAGTGGGCATTAGAAAGCATCACAGGTGTGCTCAGGGCTGGTGCACTGGGATGACCCAGAGAGATGGAATAGGGAGGGAGGTGGGAGGGGGGTTCTGGAAGGGGAATACGTAAATACCCATGGCAGAGTCCAAAACCAACATGATAATGTAAAGAAAAAATAAAATAAAATAAAAAGACAAAAAGAAAGAAAGAAAGAAAGAAAGAAAGCATCACTACAAACAAAGCTAGTAGAGGTGATGAAACTCCAGTTGAGCTATTTCAAATCCTGAAAGATGATGCTGTGAAAGTACTGTACTCAATGTGCCAGCAAATTTGGAAAACTCAGCAGTGGCCACAGGACTGGAAAAGGGCAGTTTTCATTCCAACCCCAAAGAAAGGCAATGTCAAAGACTGCACGAACTACCACACAATTGCACTCATCTCACATGCTAGTAAGTAATGCTCAAAATTCTCCAAGCCAGGCTTCAGCAGTACATGAACTGTGAACTTCCAGATGTTCAAGCTGGTTTTAGAAAGGGCAGAGGAACTAGAGACCTAATTGCCAACATCTGCTGGATCATCAAAAAAGCAAGAGAGTTCCAAAAAAATATCTATTCTGCTTTATTGACTATGCCAAAACCTTTGACTGTGTTGGGGTCACAATAAACTGTGGAAAACTCTTCAAGAGATGGGAATACCAGACCATCTGACCTTACTCCTGAGAAACCTGTATGCAGGTCAGGAAGCAACAGCCAGAACTGCACATGGTTCTAACAGACTGGTTCCAAATAGGAAAAGGAGTATGTCAAGGCTGTATATTGTCACCCTGCTTATTTAACTTATATGCAGAGTACATCATGAGGAATGCTGGGCTAGAAGAAGCACAAGCTGGAATCAAGACTGCCCGGACAATTATCAATAAACTCACATATGCAGACGACACCACCCTTACAGCAGAAAATGAAGAAGAACTAAAGAGCTTCTTGATGAAAGTGAAAGAGGAGAGTGAAAAACATGGCTTAAAGCTCAACATTCAGAAAACTAAGATCATGGCATCCAGTCCCATCACTTCTTGACAAATAGATGGAGAAACAGTGAAAACAGTGGCTGACTTTATTTTGAGGGGCTCCAAAATCACTGTAGATGGTGATTGTAGCCATGAAATTAAAAGACACTTACTCCTTGGAAGGAAAGTTATGACCAACCTAGACAGCATTCTAAAACACAGAGACATTACTTTGCCAACAAAGATCCATCTAGTCAAGGCTATGCTTTTTCCAGTAGTCATGTATGGATGTGAGAGTTGGACTATAAAGAAAACTGAGCTCTGAAGTAATGATGCTTTTGAAGTGTGGTATTGGAGAAGACTCTTGAGAGTCCCTTGGACTACAAGGAGATCCAACCAGTCCATCCTAAAAGAAATCAGTCCTGAGTGTTCATTGGAAGGACAGATGTTGAATTTGAAACTCCTATGTTTTGACCACCTGATGCAGAGAGCTAACTCATTTGAAAAGACCCTGACGTTGGGAAAGATTGAAGGAAGAAGGAGAAGGGGACTACAGAGGATGAGATTGCTGGATTGCATCACCGACTCAATGGACATGAGTTTGGGTAAACTCTGGGAGTTTGTGATGGATATAGATGCCTGTTGTGCTTTGACTCATGGGGTCTCACAGAGTCGGACATGACTGAGTGACTGAACTGGCCTGAAAAGCATTTAATTTTTATTTTTTCAAAAAGTAGATGAATATTAGATGAAGTTTAAAATGAATTATTGAAAAATAATAACCCATACATTCAACAGTACTTTTATGACATAATTATATACCTTTGTTAAATTTTGAAAAGCAGAAGAGTTCTATGAGGGAAATATAGTAGTTATAATTATCTTGACTTTCAGAATGGATAAACCAAGTCTCAGGTAGGCAGTAGGGCACTTGTTAAGCATAAGGGCTTTGGAATTAGACTATTTAAAGTTCAAATTGTCCCTCACCATTTACTAACTGGGGGATCTTAAGGAAAGTAATTGAGACTCTCTAAAACTCAGCTTTGTCACTGGTACAATGTGAAAAAAATAGTATTTAAATTGGATAATTGTAAGGATTAAATAAGATAAGGCTTACACAATTACAAATTTACACAAGCTATAATTAAAAGAAGAACATAAGTACCAGAAAAACTGTCCATACAGATTAACACAGGGAATTAAATACAAGAATGATGATATTCAGTTGAGAAATAATGAACATAAATTATGGGAACCTCAAGCTTCTAGTGGTTGTTTTTAATCACCAAGGAAGGAAACTCTCTTGAAAACAAAGTCAAAATAAAAGAAAGCAGTGTCAAGGAGTAGAGAGAGAGAGATTTCTGCAGATTTGATTTGCACAACTGGCTTTGATTAACACACAGTGTTAGTAAAAATCTACTACATATGCCAATCTTGATTCAGGATTATTTGGAGAGTGAAAGGGCCATGAGAGGGCTGTCCTATGATGATGTGATGCAGAAGAGATTAATACCAAAGAAAGATATCAGTGTGATCTTAATCAAAATTAATCTGATGAAAGTAGACTCTTATTAGGTTTTGACCAGATCTGACTTGTCTTTTGCTTGACTGTTGGCACCCCACCATACACATAAATCAACTCTGTTTAGTTATACCGTGCACACCAGCACACACCAGCATCTTTCCAGCCAGGCATAAGGCTTCTGTGGGCAGTATCGTATTGTAAATCAATATTGTTGTCATCACCTCTCAGAAAGGAAATCCTTCCCAATGTCCATATTCATTATATCTATAGAGAGTTTTATTGTTTATTGACAGATTGACTTATTTGATCATCACTTGAAGGAATTTTGACTGGCAGAGATGGGGGTGTAGGCATGCATCCAGAGAAAAGAGCAAAACCATCAAGAGATAAATGTGTAATAAATTGAAAGACTGGTACATAGTGGAAGAATAGGTAAGTGGC
Source organism: Antilocapra americana (assembly GCA_007570785.1). Taxonomy (NCBI): domain Eukaryota; kingdom Metazoa; phylum Chordata; class Mammalia; order Artiodactyla; family Antilocapridae; genus Antilocapra; species Antilocapra americana. The sequence goes on along the minus strand of ML664175.1, from coordinate 431,938 downwards.
AAGAGTAGAAAGACTAACTGAGGAAAAGATGTAGAGAGCCCTAGAAGGCAAGGTGAGGAGCCTGGAATTCCCTCCCAAAATAAAGGAGAGTCACTCAGAGAGAGAGAGGGTTTGAGCAAAGAAATACCTTCTGCAGAGGTGTCAGACAGAGTAAAATGGCTTAATGGAGAGAATCAAGGAGGAAGGAACCACACAGAAGGCTCTGAAAATAGTTTAAACAGTAAATAAGTAAAGCTTGACCAAGAGTCATAACAGTAGGAATCAATAGAAGAGTGTCTTGGGGGATGGAGTTAAAGATCTTGTCAAATAATTGGTTGTGAAGGGTACAGGAAGAATCAGAGGTGAGTCCTGTGTTTGGACCAAGACTTCCCTGGTGGCTCAGACAGTAAAGCATCTGCCTACAATGCGGGAGACCCGGGTTCAGTCCCTGGGTCAGGAAGACCTCCTGGAAAAGGAAATGGCAATCCACTCCAGTATTATTGCTTGGAAAATCCCATGAATGGAGGAGACTCCTACAGTCCATGGGGTCACAAAGAGTTGGACACGACTAAGCGACTTCATTTACTCACTCACTCAGACTTATGGGAGATCCTGCTGGCATTCACATGACAAGGACTTGTAAAGATAGGAAGAAATAGGTAGTATAGAAGGAGAGAAGGATTAAGAATGATGGTAGCTTAAATGTGGACTTTTGGAGGTTGAATTATAGGAAGGTTACTCAAGTAGCAGACAATAGAAAATGAATATCTGGATCAAGAAAGAGAGGTAAGGACCAAATATAGAAAATCTGGAACCATAGGCAAGGAGGCTAGGTTTTAAAAATAAGTGAAGGAAATACAGCTCTAGAATAGAAGTCAGAAAACTACTGCCTGTGTGCCAGATTTGGCCTGCCAACCTGTTTATTACTACTACAAAACTTTTTATTTTGAAATAGTTGTAAATTCATGTCAAGTTGTAAAAATTAATAAAGAGGTCCCGTATAACTTTTAGTCAAGTTTTTCACACTAGTACTATAAAATCTTGTAGGACTCTAGTTTGAGAATTAGATAGCTGGATGGCATCACTGATGCAATGGACATGAACTTGGGCAAACTTCAGGAGATGGTGAGGGAGGGGAGACCTAGAATGCTGCAGTCCATGGGGTTGCAAAGTTAGACATGACTGGGTGACTGAACAACAACAACAATATTATAACCAAGATATTGACAAAATCATAGTCTACCAATCTTACTCAGATTTCCTTGCATTTATTTGTGTATGTATTTGTTTATTTGTATGTGTATAATTCTATGCAATTTTATCACATGTTTAGTTTCATGTAGTCACTGTTTCAGTCAAGATACCGAATAACTCCATCACTACAAAGCTCTCTTTTGTTGCCATTTTATAACTATATTTACTGCCCTTCTTCCCCATCTCAGCTCCTATCAACATTAATCTATTCTCCAATTCTATAATTTTGTGATTTCAAGACTGTTATATAAATGAAGTTATACAGTATGTAACCTTTTGGGATTGACTTTTTTTTCACTCAGCATTATTCCCTCGAGATTTGTCCAAGTTGTATACGTCAAATGTTCATGTCATCTTATTGGTTAGTAATATTATATGTTGTAAATCTACCACAATTTTTTTTAACCATTTACCTGCTGAAGAGCATCTGTGTTGTTTTCAGCTTTTGATCATTATAAATAGACTTGTTATGAACATTTGTGTGCAGATTTTGGGGTGAATGGGTTTCCCTGATGGCTCAGTTGTGAAAAATCCACCTGTAATGCAGGAGACACAGGATACATAGGTTTGATCCCTGGTTTGGAAAGATCCCTTGGAGGAGGAAATGGAAACCCACTCCAGTACTCTTGCTTGAAAAATCCTATGGACAGAGAAGCCTGGCAAGCTACAATCCAAAGAGTCACAAGAGTCAAACATGACTGAGTAACTGAGCACACAAATTTTCATTTCTCTGAGATAGATGCCCCAGAGCACAATTACTAGGTGATATGGTACTCGCATGTTTAATTTTAGGAGAAATTACAAAATTGTATTTAGAGTAGCTGTATCATTTTTATCATAATGTATGAATGTTCCTATACCACTTATTTTTGTACATAAAGTTTTATTGGAACACAGCTGCATTTAGTTGTTTACATGTAGGTCTAGATTTGCTTTCACACTACAAAGACGAAGTGAATAGTTGTGATAGATACCATGTGGTTCACAAAGACTTATATACTTACTGCTTGACGCTCTATAGGAAATAAAGCATTTCTGTAGGTATTAGTGTCCGTCTTGCTGGGCAAATACCGGGACTTAGAACCCTGGTGAGGTGTGGTCAGCCTACAACAGCAGAGTAAAGCACTGAGGAATGAAGTTTGAGTTTCAAGCAAAGAGATTCATGGCTACAGAAAGCAAAAGAGACTCTTGTGCATGTCCTGAGTTGGATAGTTTGCTTTAAGGAATTTCTGAAAAGCATGTTTATAGAATTGGGGAAATCCAAGACTGAGAAGGAAAGCTGGACAGAAGATTTTCTGAAGCAATAACCTACAATGGGAAGAAGTCATTGATGAAGTGCTGTGAACCAGGAGGGGACAGGAGACAGTAAAAATTAAGTTGAGACCAAGGGGAATTATCACATTTATTTCATTTATTTAGTTCTAATATCATCAAGTATAAGAAGCATGTTTATTTACTTCTAATTAAAACATTTTACTGAAGCACAGTTAGTTGATTTATAATATTGTTAGTTTTAGGTATATAGCATACTGATTTAACATTCTCATAGATTATACTCCATTTGAAGTTATCATAAAATAAAGACTGTATTTACCTGTACTGTACCATATATCTTTGTTGCTTAACTATTTTATACATAGTAGTTTGTATCTCTTAATTTCACAGACCTATCTTGTCTCCACCAATTCCTTCTCCCCACTGGTATCCACAAGTTTGTTTTGTGTCTCTTTGAGTCTGCTTCTATAGATATGTGTATCACATTTTCTTTATCCATTCATCTATTGTTGGACAATTGCTTCCATATCTTGGCTTTATAAATAAGGCTACTATGAACAGAACACTGGCGTGCATGCATCCAACACTGTTTCAAAGCAGTGTTTCATTTTCTTTGGATATATACCAAGGAGCATTGCTGGGATTGCTGGATCATATATGGTAGTTCTATTTTTAGTTTTACAAGGACTCTCCATACTGCTTTCCATAGTGGCTGTACCATTTTACTGGAGAAGAAAATGGCAACCAACTCCAGTATTCTTGCCTAGAGAATTCCCATGGACAGGGCAGCCTGGGGGGCTACAGTCCATAGGGTTGCACAGAGTCAGACGCAACTGAAGTGACTTAGCAGGTAGCGTATCATTTTACATCCTCACCAACAAAAATAGCAAGATTTTAAGGAGGCAAATGGTTGGAAGTTTTAAAAAATAGCTATAAAATGCACCCAAGTGAAACTTACACATTTGAAAAATGTATGTCTGAGGAAGGAAGAAATGTAGGTGCATAAAAGTATAGTAGAGATTATAGCTAGAAAGGAATAATGGCCACCATCACATGAAATTCAAGTTCAGGAAGTTGATTTAAAGGATAGGCTGGAAAAAAAGATTTGAAACAGATGCTGAAGTTTTGAGAAAGTTGATAGCATTGACAATCTTATTGGTTGCCACCAAATATTTCACTTCCAAGAAGTTACAATTGAATTTATTTCTATTGGATCATTATCTAACTTAACATTTTGCTTAAAATAGGTGTTATTATCTTAATTTTACAGATTTGTAAAGTGGCCAGGTGGTTCTTAGAATTTGCCTGAAGTCAAAAGACAGGGAAGTAGCAAAATATATCCATAAAATCAAACAAGTATAGCTGATTGCTATTATTAGAATGCCCTAAGACTGCAGGCAAAGATGATGACTAGGATGGAGAGTGTGCTATAAGGATAACACAGATTTCACACCACTTTATGACAAAATTTCTGCATCTGAATGGGCTGGTAAAGAGAGCAAAGAACAAGAACACAGATACTTCTAGCTCCATCTCCTCTCTCCATGTTTCAGGGGAATGGCTGTAGGAAGGCACTATCATCTGGAAAAGGTTAAGATTTAGGAGATCAGGTGAGGGGATATGGATGGAAGTAAAAGAACATGCAAATATAGGGAATCAATTTCCAAATACACGAAGCCTGCTGACTGTAGGGAATGAGTGATAGGAGAAAAGAGGGCCTTGAGAACATAGATCCTGTCCAGATGGAAACCCTGCACCCCACAAGTCACTTTCTTCCTCTTCTACTCTTGTATACTGGCTTGAGATGTGTTAACATCAGACTTCTGCTCCTAACTGCTCTACTCTTGATCAGTTCTGAAGCCAGAGGACCTCTGAAAGCTCATATTACTTTATTATTCTGCTAAACCACATCAGCTTGCTTAAAATAATGCTGATGTCAGGTATCCTGGGTACAAAGGCATGTTGAAGAGTATCCATTTGTTTTCTGTTTCCTGAAACATTAAAACAAAACAATAACATTATGTTCTTTTCACCCATCATCATCTTTTCTAGAACCTTCTTTCAAGTCACTGTTACTTTGGGAAAAGGTCTGTATTTTGTTTTGCTATTTTACGATTTTCCCACACCCACAACCTGATTTCTTTACAAGCCTCTCACAATTTCTTTCAAGCCCTAAGCTCATGGTTTGTGTAACCTATGTGGTTACATCAGAAAAATGACCCAGGAAACACAAAGGAGCAGAGAACAAGGTAGAACACTAATCTATAGATAATTAAAGGGGGGTGCTTAAGAGCTAGCATGGCAACTGAAAGCTCTCCAAAGGGCTTATGAGTTCATAAGGATGACCTCAGATAAATTTGGCAGATGGCCAAATACAAAGAACTGAGCAAGCATTTTAGTTTCTTTCTCTATCTTATTCATTTAATAGATTTCAAAAAACATATGAATGATTAATTCAGTCTCAAGAGGCTGGTTGTGATCTAATTCACTGAAGCTGTCTGCAAAACAAAAAAGAAACAAAAATCAGAGGGATCTGGGAATTCTAGCAAGGTTAAAATAAAATGGCACATTGGTTTGATTTCTCCTTTTGTTTTCAAACTTGGTAATATCTGTACCATTTAAATGAATCCTCAGATATCATGGAAATAAAAAAAGATGATGATGGCAAAAAAAAAAAATGTGTGGCAAAAAGTGGCAAAGCCACTACAATGGTGGTGGTTCTCAGAATACTCATGACATTTATTTTTACTTTATGTAAAATCATGGACTTTGCTTTTCGGACATGATTAAAACCCCCAACCCTGGGTTGGGAAGATCCCCTGGAAGAGAGCATGGGAACTCACTCCAATATTCTTTCCTGGAGAATCCCGTGGACAGAGGAACCTGGCGGGCTACAGTCCATAGCGTCACACAGAGTGAGACACTACTGAAGTGACTGAGCACGTATGCAAGATCCCCAAAGCATTGTTCCCCCTTCTAGTCTTTGCTGCTTGACTTTCTAGAACTGATTAATAGGTGTGATAATCCCAATTCTAATATTAAATAAAGACAAGAAGGTAAAGAGACACAAGTGTGCCCTGAAAAAAAGGTTTATGTAAAACTTTTTTTGTTTGCTTTTTCTCTCCCTTCTTTTCTTTCCTTGTTTATTTCTTTCCTTCCTTCCTCTTTTCCTCCCATGCATTCTTCCTTTATTCTTTCCTTCCTTTTTTTTTTTGTAGTCACAGAGAAGGTGGGCATTTTAAGAATTTTCTAAAGTGAATGTGTGTTTCCACTTCCCAGTGTTGAGCCTTCTTATAAACTCATGAATATGGGACTGTTAAGAAACCCATGTATTCTTAACTGAGAGGAGACAAAGAAAAAACTGAGGGACCTGGTTCTAAGCTTCACATAATCTTTTATGAAAAAAAAATTAAGAGGATGAAACTCTTCAATTTAAGAACCAATAAGCAAATGACAGTGGCTGACAGGGTTATTAAAAAAGCAATTTGAGGATGAAAATGGGAATATACTTAAATTATATAACTGTTTCAATATTATTGTGTATTCTCTTTTTCATTGCTCAGAATTTATCACCCACATTTTTCTAGCTTATAAATAATTTAATTTTGATTAGTTAAAATGTGCTAGGTAAATTGAATCAGCTATGCAAATTCATTAAACATTTGAGATGTATTATTGATATTTCCTGCTTCATCAGTTTGAGGAATAAAATAGAAAAACATTCTTTTATATTCAAGTTAGAATAACTCTATGCCCAGTTCCTTTTTTCTGGGCTCCTTACTAGACTCTTAAGGTAGTTATATAGACTCAAGATATTTATATAGACTTGAAAATCGATCCTTCACATAGCCACCTGCACCTGCTTGCACAGAGAAGACAAGCAGGATAAGCCTCTTAATGAAACTGTATTAAAGACTAAAGAAGGATGAAACTTTCAGTGCTCCTCTTGAATTTCTCATAGGTTACAGGCATTTTGTACTAAACACCACGTTCCCAATAGCACTATAAACATTCCTATATATATATGGGCATCTAGCATTTGACATCAAAGATAGCATTTAAATCTATCTAAAAGTGTAACACACACACACAATTAATATCCTTCATTTGAGGTTTCTGCATGCACATAGAAAAACAAAATTGAAGGATTCAGTATCATTTTTAGATAAGAAAACAAAGGATGTTAAAGAGTTTTCTGGAGGCGGCAGGGGCTGGGGGAGGCTCAAAAGCAAGCTCCTCACATGGTGTCCTGCAAATGAATATGCATCCCCAAGTAGCTCTTACACGAGACCTGAATCATTTCAGTAGGGAAAGCTCTTTATGACAAGGAGTGGTAGCTCTGTAGATCTTGAATTGCTCATTGCCTTCTACAAGAAGGCAGAAATCTACACAGAAATCTTGTGTGACAATATCAGATTCTGGGGATTGTATCTCCACTCTGGTTGCAAGGCTTCTAAACTATATGATTAGGAAGCAGCAGTCTCTCTTCTGATATGATCTATGGTAGAGGTGTAAGCCTTGAAACTGTAGCCATTTGACTTGGCACTATGACTTTGGCCAAGCTTTTAGAAACTGGCTTTGCCATAAGACTGGCAAACTAGTAGCTACATGTCACCATCTTAACACTAGCCATGCCTTGGGAATGTGGAAGAAAGTATGGGTAACTTGATTTCAAGTATATTTGTTGACCAGGAAACTTGAGTTATACAAAGCTTTCATTGAACTTTGAAGGAATTCAATTCATATTCTGAAAGACCATCCTGCAGGCAGTTATTTCTTAATACTAAGTACACCTTCCAAAGATAGCTTCTAATAATATGACATATATCATAAATGGTATGCGCTAACAACTTGTACCACTGTGCTCATTTTCAGTCAAGGACAATGCAGTCATTGTTGTCATTGTAGGAGACTCTGAAAGTAGGTCAGTACTGACTAGATGACTAACACCAGGGTGCAGATAATATTTACCCAAAACAGACAGGGTACTGCCATTTGTAAGAATACCCTGAGAAGTACATTGCCAAGTCCAGAAAAAGAAGACTGCATCCTTGGCTCAGGCAAAGATTAAGCAAAGGTCAACTAGTATCCAAGGCCTTTTCCATGACTGAGGAAACTTGAAGCGAGGGATAGCTGTACTGTATCTTGTTTAGCCTTTTGAGGACTATTTGTTGTTGCTGTTGTTGTTGTTGTTTAGTCACTAAGTCATATCTGACTCTTTTGTGATCCCACGGGCTGTAGCCTGCCAGGCTCCTCTGTTCTTGGGATTTCCCAGGCAAGAATCCTGGAGTGGGCTTCCATTTCCTTCTCTAGGGGATCTTCCCTACCCAGGGATCAAACCCGCATCTCCTGCTTGCCAGGCAGTTTCTTTACCAATGAGCCATCAGTGAAACCCTTATTGTTTTCATTGGTCTGTACTGGTTTTATGTATCTTCAGAGTCCAGCAAAAGGACTGGGATCAGGGTAATTACATTAGCAGGCACTGAACTAACTACCATCTTTCCTTCTATCACTTCTGATACTGGATGGCAGGTCTATCTTCATGCCATGCTAGCTGAGGAAGCTCATCATACACATGATGTGGTGAAAACACAATCCTATGTGTTTTGATGTTCCATTACCAAACTCAATAGTAACAGAGTTGTCCATCCAGTACTTGAATTGTATATGGAGGCATCTGCTGTTGAACACACAGTGTCTCTGCATCAACCTCTGAGCCACTCAATGACTCTGGAGTGTCAAGGAAGTGTTAGCTAGTATCCCCCGGACAAAGATCCTATTTGGGAGCCCTCTTTATCCTTCTCTGTCTTATAGATTGGTCTTTATAGTTTCCTAACATCTCCTTTATCTTATACTGTTATGCCCAGATCCCAATCTCCACAAACCACCAGGAGGCCACTCACTGATGCAAGCACAAGAGGTAGTTTATTGCAGACCCCGGTCTGGAAGGCACACACACACACCGATGCAGCGGGGTGAGGGCAGCAGCCCTGAGTAGCATGGTACAAGGCTTTTAAGGGAAAGAGACAAAGGGAAAGAGACCACGAATAGGGTGATGTGCCTCATTGTCCTGTGATTGGCCAGGACAGGAGGGGAGGTCAGGGGTTTTATGCTGGCTAGCCCCTGATAGGTATATTCAACTGCAAACAGCCCCCTGATTGGTGTATTTTGTGGCGCTTCCCCTACGCATGGCGATTGGTCGTGTCTAGGGTGGTGCCAGGGGATAAGGGCTGCACTACACTGCAGTTTTTTCAGGAACTTAGGTGTTGTCCTTTGTTACAAGATGGTGGCTCCTTTTCTTAAGGTGGAGTCACTTAGACTCTACAATACCAGCTCGTCAGTCCTTCACTGAAAAACTGGTGGGTTATCTCCATTGCCTGTGTGTGTATATACATGTGTGAATGTATGCAGTTTATCATGGGGCATGATTCAATATCCTCCTTAATGGACCTCACTCCTTTCTGAGTAACTCTTTATAAGGCCCTTATTAACAACCTAACAATTCAGTATAGGTTTTCTTATTATGTGAAATTCTCCCATTTCTCAGGACTTCATTAACTAATCCTAATATCCAATCATGCTTTCCAAAGTAGATACCCTTAAGACTTAGTCTATCTGTTAGGTGGGACTTTCATTCTTAATCCTCTTGTTTACACTAGAGGTCCATTGTTGGTTTTTGGTCAGATGCTTAGGACAGTTGTCATGGAAACAAAGGCAAATAACCAAGGGGCACTCTTACAAAGCCTACTGTAGCAGTGTCACTGGGTAAAGTCCAATAAGTCAAGAGAAATAGCAGATAAGTGAGCCCCTATTGCCTCTTACGTCCTCAGGCTGATCACAGAGCTCAAACAAGGCTGAGTATCAGACTCTGGGCAGGAAACCCTAACTCTTGATCTATGGAACTTTTAAGTTAAATGGGGAAAAAAAGCACAAGCACATGCTGGTGTGATAAGGGACCAGGATGTAATAATCACATAGCTGGTAAAATCATGTCATTGACCATATCCTGCCAGCTCAATTTTCATGTTTGTGGGTGAGACCAGCCCCTGCTCTGACATGATCAATGGACCAGTCTCAAGCCTTGCAGTTGCAGTTATATGACATGACAAGCTAGTACCAGAACCCATCACATCAGTATCCATGTTTGAGGAAACACCAGTCTTATTTTTCAGTTTTTTCAGAGGTGGATTAAGGTCCAGACCATCACTGATTTCCAGAAGTACTGAGATATATCCTGTTTTATGCAACTAGAAGGGGCCAGCTTGTAAGGTATCCATTCTGAATCAATTAACCTTTATCTTTCAAAAGGCTTAAAGCAGAAATTGTAAATTGTCTTCAGAGTTTAACCAAGTTACTTAAGTGAGTGAAGTAAAATACACTAAGAGACAGTAAGTTATATGGTGAACCAGACTGGAGCCATTCATATGAGGAAGTCATTGCCAGCAAGAGCCACTGTTGCCCTGTGGGAATGTGGACCTGTTGTTGCCAAATCTTCCTTTTATCAAGAAAATAAGAAAAATGGGACTTCCTGGTGGTGCAGTGGATAAGAATCCACTTGCCAATGCAGGGGACACAGGTTTGAGCCCTAGTACAGAGAGATTCCATATGCCACGGAAGAATTAAGCCCATGTGCCCCAGTTTCTAAAGCCTGCTTGCCCTGGAGCCACACACCTCAACTACTGAGCCTATGTGCCACAACTACTGAGTCAGCGTGCTTCTGCAACAAGAGAAGCTACCACAGTGAGAAGCTCGGACACGGAAATGAAGAAGAGTGGCACCAGCTCATGGCAACTAGAGAAACCCTGCATACGGAAATGAAGACCCAGTGCAAACAATTTTTTTTTTTAAGATAAGGGAATTTGACATGAACTGTAATTATTTTTATAACAGAACTCCTCTTCAGACCAATTTCAGTTCTTAGATCACTAGTTAGCAACCTCCAATAGCCTGTAGCTTATTATAAAGTTCTGAAGCACCTAAACAAGGGAGAAAAGAGTAAGAATGAAAGCAAATGCTTATTTCAAGTCCTCCAAACCTCTGTTCCTTAAGGAATTGTTCAGGAAAGCACTCTGTGATTCTATTTGAATAACCCCCTTTTTAAGCCTAATCAGTGTCTACTAACCCTATAAATATGTCTATTGCTTTGAGAAATGGTTTTACTTCTTCTTGGAAGACTGAGTACATTTTACTGCTGCCAAAATTCCCTATGATATTTTAAAAGTATTATTTGTTGCCTTTCCTGATGCTTTTGCAAGTTTGTTTATGCTATCATAAACATGAATATGGGACAAAAGAACTTGTTTAGATAAAGTTCAGTCCCCTCAAGCTAAAGCTAGACTATTATTACAGGATACTATAAACAATGCCATTTCATCCTTGAGATGGAATAAGAGGGTGTGGTGCTTGGTGTGCTTGAGTGACAGTTCAATCTCTTCTCTTCAGTTTATTAGTTTCCTGTCTCAGTGGTGAAGCAGAATGGTTTTGGAGAAGAAACAGATCTCCAAATTTGGATTTTTTGGAGTATGCAGTTACTTGTATGATTATCAATAATATTTTTACTTTTAATTGACAACTATGCTAAATTAAAGGGAAAACAAGATAAAAACAAACACAAGGGAACAAAAAAAGTACAAGGTCCTTAAAAGAAAGCAGATAGTATAAAAATGAGTAAAATCAGATGGAGATAGGAATTCAAAGATCATTATCTTGAGGCAGGAGGTGTTATGAATTCAGGGATCATTACCTTGAAATGGGGAAAGGGAGGAGGAAGGAGTTTAGAAAAAGAAAATGTAAGATTGTTTACATTATGGCGCTGACAAACTGTCCATTCAAAATTGTGATCCACCCATGTACAGAGTGGTAAAAACACCCTTTTCAGAAAGGGGAGAAGGATCTGGGTGACTAGGCTCATAATGGAATGTGTGGTCTTCTCCTGGGCTCTGAATGAACTAAGCTTAGCCAGAAAAAGTTAAATTATTTAATTGTTCAAGTCATCAGCAAGAATTTTTGAGGCCTTTAGTTTCCCAACACAAAATGCTTGGTTCAGTTCACTTCAGTTGCTCAGTCATGTCCGATTCTTTGTGACCCCATGAATCACAGCATGCCAGGCCTCACTGTCCATCACCAAGTCCTGGGGTTTACCCAAACTCATGTCCATTGAGTTTGTGATGCCATCCAGCCATCTCATCCTCTGCCGTCCCCTTCTCCTCCTACCCTCAATCTTTCCCAGCATCAGGGTCTTTTCAAATGAGCCAGCTGTCCGCATCAGGTGGCCAAAGTATTGGAGTTTCAGCTTCAACATCAGTCACTCCAATGAACACTCAGGACTGATCTCCTTTAGGATGGATTGGTTGGATCTCCTTGCAGTCCAAGGGACTCTCAAGAGACTTCTCCAACACCACAGTTCACTAGCATCAATTCTTCAGTGCTCAGCTTTCTTTATATTCCAACTCTCACATCCACACATGATCACTGAAAAAACCATAGCCTGGACTATACGAACCTTTGTTGGCAAAGTAATGTTACTGCTTTTTAGAATGTTGTCTAGGTTGGTCATAACTTTCCTTCCAAGGAGTAAGCGTCTTTTAATGTCATGGCTGCAATCATCATCTGTAGTGATTTTGGAGACCCCCAAAATAAAGTCAGCCACTGTTTCCACTGTCTCCCCGTCTATCTACCAAGAAGTGATGGGACTGGATGCCATGATCTTAGTTTTCTTAATGTTGAGCTTTAAGCCAACTTTTTCACTCTCCTCTTTCACTTCCATCATGAAGCTCTTTAGTTCTTCTTCACTTTCTGCCATAAGGGTGATGTTGTCTGCATATCTAAAGTTATTGATATTTCTTCCTGCAATCTTGATTCCAGCTTGTGCTTCCTCCAGTCCAGCATTTCTCATGATGTATTCTGCATATAAGTTAAATAATCAGGGTGGCAATATATAGCCTTGACATACTCCTTTTCCTATTTGGAACCAGTCTGTTGTTCCAGTCCAGTTCTAACTATTGCTTCCTGACCTGCATATAGTTTTCTCAAGAGGCAGGTCAGGTGGTCTGGTATTCTGATCTCTTGAAGAATTTTCCACAGTTTATTGTGATCCACACAGTCAAAGGGTTTGGCATAGCCAATGAAGCAGAACAGTGTTAAAACAGTGTTAAAACAAAATAAGCAGGCAAATAAATAAATAACAGAGTTAGTCTCTCTCCAAAGGGTTTTCATGCTTCTTGTATGAAGTTGTCTCTTGCTGATAAGATTCAAGGGATTAATGTAAATCACATGTGCAAGAGAGGAGATAGTCAGCTATGGGTTTTATACTTAGTCAGAATTACTTTGTTTATAAATCTTATTTGCTTTAGTGAGACATAGAGGAAAGGGGTAAAGAATGGGCAGTGGCAATAGTGGTGGTATTTGGGAAAAGGAACATTTAAAGTAGGAAAATTTCAATGATCATAGAGACAGAAATCTGTAGACTTGTGTTGGTTTTGGTCTGATAGAGTTGAAGTCTTCAAGTCAGTTCATTCCTTCTAAAATAATGGGAATGAGATGGCTAACAAACACATGAAAAGATGCTCAACATCACTCATTATCAGAGAAATGCAAATCAAAACCACAGTGAGGTACCATCTCACACAAATCAGAATGGCTGCTATCAAAAAGTCTACAAGAAATAAATGCTAGAGAAGGTACAGAGAAAAGGGAACCCTCTTACACTGTTGGTGGGAATGCAAACTTTTACAGCCACTATGGAGAACAGTGTGGAGATTTCTTAAAAAAAAATAGAAATAGAATTGCCATACGACCCAGCAATCCCACTGCTGGGCATAGAAACTGAGGAAACCAGAATTGAAAGAGACATGTGTACCCCAGTGTTCATCACAGCACTGTTTACAATAGCTAGGACATGGAAGCAACCTAGATGTCCATCAGCAGATGAATGGATAAGAAAGGGGTGGTACATATACACAATGGAATATTTCTCAGCTATTAAAAAGAATGCATGTGAATCAGTTCTAATGAGGTGGATGAAACTGGAGCCTATTATACATAGTGAAGTAAGTCAAAAAGAAAAACACCAATACAGTATAATAATATATATACATGGAATTTAGAAAGATGGTAATGATGACTTTATAGAGACACAGATATAAAGAACAGACTTTTGGACTCTGTGGGAGAAGGCGAGGGTGGGATGATTTGAGAGAATAGCATGGAAACATGTTTACTACCATATGTGAAATAGATCACCAGTCCAGGTTTGATGCCTGAGACTGGGACAATGCTGAGGGATGGGATGGGGAAGGAGGTGGGAGGGGTTTCAGGATGGGAGACACATGTACACTCGTGGCTGATTCATGTCAATGTATGGCAAAAATCACTACAATATTGTAAAGTAATTAGCCTCCAGTTAAAATAAATAAATTAATTTATAAAAAATAAAATAATGGGAGTGAATGAACAGCTAATAGTAAAAGCACAGAGCAAGCCAGAGAGAGAAGGTAGACCAATTATATCTAAATAAGCAGTTCACTTACAAAGACAGGAAGCGCATGATGGTTCAGGATGACCACGGTTATCAGTGGGAGTAGTGGGAGATGGTGTGATCCAGATGATGGTGGCCTAGTGATTGTGTGACCAGAAGAGAGTACGTAAGGTGACTTGAGCTCTGTCATTAGGGGGCACATAGGGAAAGAGAAACAAACTGCTTGGGTAGTAGTTATAGAACATGACATGGGAGCAAATGAAGAGGAAAAATAATGGATTATCATACTTCCTTACTGTAAATAGATATTAGGAAGGGAAAATATGAAACAGAGAAATGAGAAATACAATGAACATGACACAGAGGGGGAAAATGGCAATCACAGTAGAGATAATGACCAAAAGAGATTTTATTCTCATTAGAATAGAAACCTAAATGCCCATCAACTGATGAATGGATAAGAAAGCTGTGGTACATATACACAATGGAATATTAAAAAAAAATTCATTTGAATCAGTTCTACTCAGGTGGACGGAACTGGAGCCTATTATCCAGAGTGAAGTAAGCCAGAAGGAAAAACAACAATACAGTATACTAACACATATATATGGAATTTAGAAAGATGGTAACGAGAACCCTGTATGCGAGACAGCAAAAGGAATGCAGATGTATAGAACAGACTTGTGGACTCTGTGGAAGAGGGCAAGGGTGGGATGATATGGGAGAATGGCATTGAAACATGTTAATTACCATATGTGAAATCAATCGCCAGCCCAGGTTTGATGCTCGGGGCTGGTGCACTGAGATGTCCCAGGGGGAGGGAATCAGGAGGGAGGAGGGAGGGGTGTTCTGGAGGGGGAGCATATGTAAACCCATAGTGGTTTCATGTCATTGTATGACAAAACCAACACAATAAAGAATAAATAAATAATAGAAACCCCTTGGCATAAAATGGCCAGAATGTAGTAGAATCAAAGGGATGCTATAATATCTACAGCATGAATGAAGAGGAATAAGGATACTGAAGTAGACAGACCAAGGCATGGGAGATTGCAACAGTGAAAGAGGAGGGATAGGCTGAATCTAATAGTCAGCCAAGAAAGTGAAAGAAGACAGACTACAGAAGACCTGGCTCTAGTCTGGCTCTACACCTTTCCCAAATATCTTAATTAATTCCTTTATGATTCATATTACTATCTTCTAACATCTGCACTTCTTTTTCTCTTAAAAGGTTTGCAGAATCATTTGGGAAATGGGTATGTTTAGAGTGGAATTGGGGCTTCCCAGGTATCACTAGTGGTAAAGAATCCACTTATTAACAAAGGAGACACAAGAGACACTGGCTCGATCCCTGGGTCGAGAAGATCCCCTGGAGTAGCAGGTGATACCACATTCCAGTTTTGTTGCTTGGAAAATCCCATGGACAGAGGAACTTGGCAGGCTATAGTCCATGAGGCTGCAAAGAGTCGGACGTGACTGAGTGACTAAGCGCAGCACAGCACAACAGGGTTGGAGTTGACCTTCACAACATTTTCATAGGTTACTTGTGTAATCTAGTATTGCCTTATTTATCTGCATTGTTGTGCAGAAAGAAAAAAATATGCCTCTGGATAGTATCCTTATGTCAGGAAACATGATCAGATTCTAAGTGAGGGGAGCTATAAACCTCAGGCTTGTCAAAGGCTCAGAAGATCAATGGATAAAATATATAGAGAAGAGCTTTCAGACATTTATTTCCACTACTGGGATAGGAGTAGTGCAGGGATTGAAGGGTCCTTAACTTGCAGAGGACTGTGAATGATACTGTAATATGGAAAAGTTGAACCTCCACCAACTTTGTCAAAGCTTTCTCCTTTGAGCCACACACCATGAGATCAATAAATTTCAGTAAATTTAAAAAAATCAGCCTCTTTTCTCCATACATTTCATCCCGTTGGTCCCCCCTAGAAGGACTGAAGGCACCAGTATAGTTCTTGGCTACAGCATTCCTTGCAAATTCCCACTAGAGAGATGCTGGCAAATAAAATTCTGGAGCTATATAGCTATAATTGCCTGGAGTGTTACTGGATTAGGTAAAACTGTATACACTTTTACTATGTAGGCTGCTTTGGTTATTTTTTAAATGATGTCTTTATTTCTCAACTCCCAAATAGAAAAAGGTTGTATATAATATTTGGAGTGGTAATAGAAGAACTCATGAGGATTCAACATATAATTCAGGCATTATAATGTTGTTACCTAAAATTTTCTGAGTCAGAGAAGAGGCAGTTGATGTCTCTGTAAATATTATCTTTGATTAAAACTACTATTTACCAGGTAGATGAGATGAATAGCTGGAATGGAGTAGGAGATTTTTTAATGTATGTATATAAATATGAATTAATGAACACTTACAATGATATTTTGAGCAGTCAAATCTGGTTACTAGCAAGTCAAAATCCTGAAATCATTGGCTGCCCAATAGCACATTCAGAACCGGGAAAACATGTCAAGAGTAGTCAGTGACAAAACCAAAGTAACATAGCTGAAACCAAGTAACCCACTTGGACTGAGGTTGGATGCTCAACGATTCCAATATAAATGAAATTCAATCTTGGATTCAATTGCATACGAAGAAGAGAATTCAGTAATGAGACCAATGTGAACTGAATAAAAATTCAGGTAGAGAAACATATTTTGAAACTATATTTTTTAATAATCATTGCAGAACCATCAGGTTAGTTTACTGGCGCTGCTCTAGGACATGACTTATAGGAGCATCATTTTTGTTGAGGATTGTGCATCTCCCAGTCCTCTTCTCTCTCTCCCAACTTATTTGAAGATTTGGGCAAAGTACACAAGTTGTTGTTGTTGTTCAGTTGCTCAGTTGTGTCTGACTCTGTGACCCCATGGACTGGAGCAAGCCAGGCTTCCCTGTCTATCACCATCTCATGGAGCTTGTTCAAACTCCTGCCCATTGACTCGGTGATGTCATCCAACCATCATATCCTCTGTCATCCCCTTTTCTTCCTACTTTCAATGTTTCCCAGAATCAGGGTCTTTTCTAATGAGTTAGCTTTTCACATTAGGTGGCCAAAGTAGGAGCTTTAGTTTCAGCATCAGTCCTTCTAATGAATATTCAGGACTGATTTCCTTTAGGATTGACTAATTTGATATCCTTGCAAGGGAGAGTCCAAGGGATTCTCAAGAGCCTTCTCCAACACCACAGTTCAAAAGCATCAATTCTTGGAGCTCAGACTTCTTTATGGTTCAACTCTCACACCCATACATGACTGTTGGAAAAACCATAGCTTTGACTATAGGCACCTTTGTCAGCAAAGTAATGTCTCTGCTTTTTAATGTGTTGTCTAGGTTTGTCATGGCTTTTCTTCTAGGAAGCAAGCATCTTTTAATTTCATATATATCTGCAGTCACCATCTGCAGTGATTTTGGAGCCCAAGAAAATTAAGTCTCTCACATTTTCCATTGTTTTCCCATCTATTTGCCACGAAGTGATAAGACCAGATGCCATGATCTTAGATTTTTAAATATTGAGTTTTATTCCAGCTTTTTGACTCCTCTTTCACCTTCATCAAGAGACTCTTTAGTCCCTCTTTGCTTTCTGCCATAAGCATATCTAAGATTATTATCTGTCATCTGCATATCTAAGATTATTGATATTTCTCCTGGCAATCTTGTGCTTCATCCAGCCCAACATTTCACATGATGTACTCTGCATAGAAGTAAGCAGGGTGACAATATATAGCCTTGACAGACTCCTTTCCCAATTTTGATCCAGTCCCTTATTCCATGTCTGTAACTGTTGCCTCTTGACCTGCATACAGGTTTCTCAGGAGGCAGGTAAGGTGATCTGATATTCCCATCTCTTTAAGAATTTTCCACAGTTTGTTGTGATGTACACAGTTAAAGGCTTTGGTATAGTCAATGAAGCAGAATTAGATGTTTTTATGGAATCTCTTTCTTTTTATATGATCCAATGGATGTTGGCAATTTGATTTCTCGTTCCTCCACCTTTTCTAAATCCAGGTTGAACATCTGGGAAGTTCCTGGTTCACATACTATTGAAGCCTCACTTGAAGAATTTTGAACATTTCTTTGCTAGTGTGTGAAATGAGTGCAATTTTGCAGTAGTAGTTTGATTATTCTATGGCATTGCCTTTTTTTGGGATTGGAATGAAAACTGATATTTTTCCAGTTCCATCACCTCCACTAGCTTTGTTCATAGTAATGGTTCCTAAGGTCCCCTTAACTTCAGACTCCAGGGTGTCTGGCTCTAGGTGAGTGATCACACCATTGTGGTAATCTGTGTCATTAAGATCTTTTTTTGTATAGTTCCTCTGTGTATTGTTGCCACTTCTTCTTAATATCTGCCACTTCTGTTAGGCCCCTACGATTTCTGCCCTTTATTGTGCCCATCTCTGCATGAAATGTTCCCTTGGTATTTCTGATTTTCTTGAAGATATCTCTAGTCTTTCCCATTCTATTGTTTCAAAGCCCTTTTCCAGAGGAAGCTCTTAAAACTTATGCATTTGGGTCTCTTCATTACACTGAATTATGAAATATCATACATTTTTGTAAAATTATTTTCTTTAAAGTATCATTTAGGGAAAGTTGGCACCCCATCTCCCTCTTCACACCTAGTCTCTATGTGCCATCTCACATACCTTTTAAAAAGTCACACAAAAAGTTTGCTAAGCACATCTATAATGTCAAAATATTAAGGAAGAATGTTTTCCCTAATTAAGAAGAGAAAATTGTTTTAAAACACATTAACACAAACATTAATATGCTTCCTACCAGTGCAAATATTAACTCATGTTGAAATGGAAATAAGCAAAGGCACTTCTGAATTAGAGATTGGTAAGCTCCCAAAGTAGATTGATCACAGACAGAATTCATCAAGAGGGCAGGACAGCTACTTGACTCAGTCCTCTTGCCTCTCTTGATCCAGAACTCTGATATCTCTTAGCCAGTGGCTGGCACTGACCTGAAGATGTCTTAATTAAGTGTTTCATGCAACTTTTAAAGCATTTAGTGTTTCAATTTTTTCATCTTCAGTTTTCCTGTACTATAGACTGGCTTTTTCATATATTTCTCCATTTAACTTGTTATAATATAGTACCTAATTCTTTCAGGGGTGTGTATCTGTGTGTGTGTGTGTGTGTGTGTGCGCACGCGCATGCATGTGTGTCTCTAAATTTCCCATGACATCATACAGTGCTTGGTGCCATGGTACACTTATTAACTCACCACAATTCCCTGACAGTAGCAAATGGGCAATGGTATTTTTGTAATGGCCATGATGCTGAAGCCAGGCAGCAGTGCTCTGGATCTGAATCTTGACTCCACTGCTTGCTAAATGTGTAACCTCCAGAGTCTATGTATCTTCTGTTTTCTCATTACCTGTGAGGAGTAAAACTTCTAACTTTGAACAATGCCTGACACTATTGGGGTGAAGAGAGCAAGGTATTACTTGCATGGGGTGCAGAATTTAAGGGCGCACCAAAAATTTTAGTAATCAAGATAAATAACAGTTTAATGTTTTTAAAGATCTCAAAAGGTCAGTGATGATTGGTTAATGAGGTCATCTGAGTCCACAGTGGAATTCTCAGGATTCACAGTTTTTTCAGGGTCTGAAAGATAGTAGCTCTGCCTCAGGCATTTATAGTCACCTTACAAAGCAGATGCATTCATCAGTTGTGGTAGCACTAGTCACTGCTAAAAGTAAAAGATCGTCCCCACAGTTATTAAGTCAGTGGTTCCATGTAGACTTTAGCCACATGTGGGATCACGGGGGATGCTCAAACATATGTATTTCTTTGGATCCCCCTTTAATATTAGTACACACAGATAAATCCTAAACTGCTCCCTTGCAATCGTGCTTGCCTTTTCTTTGTAAATGAAACCATGTAGAATTTCACCCTAGAAAATTTTCTAATTATTTCTTCCCAAGACAATGTTAAATCACAGACAATGGCTGCTCGAGGCACTTCTATCTCTAAGTGCATATCAAAAATCCTGAATCATCAATTGGCAATAGTGCATAAGCAGGTTCTCTCATTGCTTTGAATTTTAGAATGTATAGGCATTTGAAATAAAAGAATGCTCCCAACCCCCTCCCTCTTCCCAAAGACAGGCTGCCTTTTCCCCTCTCCCTCCTTCAAGGAAAATTAAATGAAGACAGCTAACGAGCAGTTTTATTTTCTTTCAGCAAAGGTCAGCAATCCCACAGCAGCAAATTAATCCCAATTAGTAATGATATTTTGTCTTGATAAATGATGACACATTTGATTTACTGTGTTTCCAGGATGCAGGCAGCAAATGTTAATGATTTGCTTTGCTGGGAATTTATATTCTTGCTCATTTCCCATTTGCTGATCAGTTGCAGCTCATGAAGACTTGGCTGCTTCAGCTAATGAACTGAGGGCCTCACAGGAATAATGGTGTGTTCTGCAGCTCTAATTTTTTTTTTTTTCATGCCATCTGTAGAAATGCAGGTTCCTTTCAGAAAATATCTCTGGCAGCCAGGAAAGAGTGGTTATGATCAATGTCACTTGTAATTTGTATTTCACTTGTTTAATGGCATTCCCAATAAATGAAGCTTTCTGGAGAGAACAAAACTAATTATAGCAAATTCAGCATTTGTGTGTGTATATGTGTGTGTGTAAGAAGGAAAGAATTAATGAATAGAAACATACCTAGTCTTTACTAATTTCCTTAAAATATTCTGGTAGTGATGATATGGTTTACATAATGATTTATCTGCCCACCTGGTATGGTTTTAAATTAGACCAACAAGGGTGTTTTCTGGAGGTCTTCATAACTGAACATGCCATCCTTTTGCTTGCAGTAAATGCAGACATAATTCAGATGTTTTCTCTTCCTCCCCCCCACCTCACCCCTCCACCCCCTGTTTCCACTGGGAGCATTCAATACTCTAGGGATTGCTAGAGGCACTTTGATTCCTCACAAAGGCTACCTGGCTGTCCCCATGAAGCTATGCAAATCAGGCTGTGAGCATTCTGGGACCAGCACCTGCCTTCCAACCATCACCAAAAATTCAAGCCAACAGGAAGCCCTGGGGAAGGTTGACTTTTCCACCTCTGAAAGGCTGATATGCCTTTCACACATCAGATATAATCTTTGCTGCAGAAAACCGCTGCAACTGGCTGCAACCCCAGGCAGGCTGGTCTCCTAGTTGTTTACATGACACTGTGAAGATGAAATATGTGGGATCATTACCCACCCTCATTTAAGAGCTGCAAATGTTAGAAGCCCTGTTAGAATCTCCTTCAGGGGAGTGACTGTTTTCCTTTCATTGTTAATCATTGTTCTTAGCATCAACTAATATAAAATCAATAAACTTCACTCTCCTTGCTTAAGGGGACACTTGTTATTATGGTAAATTACTAGGCCCACTTTATGTATCTTCCATTCTTCTTTCCTTCCCTGAGGCTTCTATTCTACCACTCTCTTCCTGACCCAATAGGTGTTTCACCCTAGAATGGAATCGACATTCTTTGCTGTCTCTGAAGTGCAAATGGTTGGTGACATTTGACTCTGGTTTCAAAGTGTGATGATTTGGACTGGCTCTAGGAAAAGAATTCATAATATGCTTTTTTTTTTTTTGACAGACAACTTGCCTATTTCAGGATTATGCCCTGCTTTTTTAGGGAGAGATTTTATATGTATATATATTTTATTCTTCCCACAGTGTCTAGGAGAGAATTAGTTCCCTCTCTATTAGTCCAGGTCTTCTGGGAAGTAAACACTGAGATGCAATTAAATGTGCAGAGATTTTATAAGAGGAAATGCTTATGTGAAAAGACCTAAGGAAACAGCAAGAGGAGGATAGGACCACCACAGGTTCTTATAATACCAGTGTTTTCAAGTTTCTCTCATAGTGAGCATGCTATAGGATTCAATTATCCTAAAGCTTCACTACTGCACCTAAGTAAAGCAGGGTATCCCAGTGCTACTTTTCAGGGGAAATGCCACTTATTCTAGAGGACAAGAGCAGAGATGCAGATTGTGATTCAAAGGAGTAATAATCCTTTTAATCCTCAATCCTCAATCCTTAACCCTCAACATTTTACTAAAGCAGTTTTATACATATTGTTTTTGATTCTGACAATAAAATATGAAGTCAGTATTATTCTTGTCAGTCAAAAACGCATAAGCTGAGGTAACCCATGAGAAGACATCAAAAACCCTATTGAGGAACATTTTACAAAATATTTTCAAAAATGTTAAGGTCATGAAATACAAAGATTGGGGAAGATTAAAAAAGTTACAAGATTTGACAGCTAAAAACAATCTGAGATCATGGACTGGATCCTATACCAGACCACACACACACACACACACACACACACACACACACACACACACACACCCAACAAAAATTTTCCTCTAAAGGGCATTTTAGGATATTTGGAAAAATCTGAATTTTTTTTACGTTAGAGAATTAATTGCATTATTTTTTAATTGTTTTGTGTATGTGATAGAATGTTCTTGTTTGAAGGAAATACACATGGAAGTATTTTGGGGTAAAGTAGCATCATAGCCATAACCTGCTCTCACATGGTTCAGAGAAATGTTACATATGCACACAGATGATAAAGCAAATGTGGTTCAGAAAAAGTTAGTATTTGAGGAAATCTGAATGATGTACAGTGTGTGTCTGTGATCATTTTCTGTACTATTTTTGTAACTTTTTTCTTAGTCTGAAATTATTTTTAAATAGTTTTCAAAACTATACCCTAAAAAATGTGAAATAAACAAGGCAGTTCCCATGCCTCATTTTATAGGTGAGCAAATTTGGCTCAGAGAAGTCACTCAGTCATGTCCAACTCTTTGCGACCCTATGAACTGTAGCCTACTAGACTCCTCCATACATGAGATTTTCCACACAAGAATACTAGAGTGGGCTGCCATTTCCTTCTCCAGAGTATCTTCCTAACCCAGGAATCGAACCCAGGTCTTCCGTATTGCAGGCAGAAATTTGGCTCAAGTAGAGTAAATAAATGTCTTGGCTTTTTTGCACAATAGATCAGTATCAGACTGAAAACTTCAGACTTGCCTTCTATCCCAGTGATTTTTTTTTCACAAGCCAAACATATCCCTATGTACAGGGAGCTGCAAAATGACTTGACTCCAGAGTCCATAGCTCTGTCTCCCTAGTGTTTCTGTTGCAGTGCTTAGGTTGTATGGCATGCTGTGTGTGTGCTCAGCCGCTCAGTCATATCTGACTCTTGGTGACCCCATGGTTTGCAGCCCACTAGGCTCCTCTGTCCATGGGATTTTTTAGACAAGAATACTGACATGGGTTGCCATTTCCTTCTCCAGGGGATCTTTCCGACCCAGGGATCGAACCCATATCTCTTGTGTCTTCTGCATTGAGAAGCAGGTTCTTTACCACTGAACTGCCTAGAAGCCCATATGGCACACTGTTGCATCTTAATATAGCTGACCCTCAGAGAGAGGGGCTTGTCCCAGTTAATGGCGAGCTTTCTCAGTCCTAGATTCCATTGGCCTTACAATCCAAATTGTGGTCAGTTAATTCACCTGTCTACCTGTAGATAATTCTGTTCTTTGTCAAGGGGAATTCTCAGATCCTTGGGCTCGAAAATTAGTGCCATATCAGCCATGTTGTTAGCTCCACTCTGACCATGTACCTGAATATTAATACCTCCAACATTGTTTTATCCTTTGAAATCAATTCCCCTCTTCACACTCCTGTTCTAACATTTCTTATTTCCTCATGCTGGAATCTCTGTGTTTGTTTTATGCCTGGTACCCTTTCTGTGTTTTCCAAGGCCTTATTTACTCCAAAAATTCCCCCCTGGGAACTTAATTTCCATTGCCTAAAACCCAGTCCCTGGGATTAGTTTGACCTTTAAGACCTCACTGGACCTGCCTGGACCATCTGCTCCTACATTTGATAGTTACTGAAATAATCAGTTTTCCAGGTCCCAGTTATCTCTTGCTTGGCTGTCTCTTCAGAAAGCAAGTTTCATTATTATTGCTCTCCCCTGGGTTCCATGATACCACAAAGCAATGTGACTCTCTTATTGGTAAACTGAATTTGCATCTGAGTCATTCTTCGCTTGAAGCCCAGCTTCAGTCTTGTATATCCATCCTCCAAAAGTTTCGTTGGCTGCTTCTGTGCTTATTATACCTCCCATTCAAATAGCTCAATATAAGCTCATCTATTCTGCATTTTAGAGGTTACTGTATGTTGGTAGCATTCTTTCTCCTGCATAAGGCTTGTCCTCTCTATCCTTCTAGAAACAATATGGTGAGAGGAAATCTAGGCTTAGGAGACAGTTCTGTTCCTAACTGTATTGTCTTGCACAAGTCACTTAACACCTCTGGACCTCAGATTTCTAATCTAGAGTAGAGAGACAGAGTTGGATTAAAGAATCTCTAAGCCTTCTCTTATCACAAAAATTCATGAAATTTTGGTCTATCCAAAGTCTAAAAGTACTCAATAATATGATTCTTAGCTCACAAGGGGTTTATTATTGTCAGAAGGTCAGGCAATGAAGTGTCTCTCTGGGAGCACACTAGCATTTCTATCAGCCTATTAGAAATCTAGAATCTTGGGCCCCATCCCAGACCTACCAAATCAAATTTTTTTTTAATTTTTCTAATTGAAGTATAGTTGGTGTACAATATTTTGTAAGTTACAGGTATACTACACAATGATTCACAATTTTTAAAGGTTATATTCCATTTACAGTTATAACAAAACATTGACTAGATTTCCTGTGTTGTATAATACATCCTTGTAGCTTATACATTTTGTATATAATAGTTCATACCTCTTAATCCCCTACCTCTTCTTGCTCCTTCCCTCTTCCCACTTCCCACTGGTAACTGCTAGCTTGTTCTATGTGTGTCTGCTTCTTTTTTGTTATATTCACTAGTTTTTTCATTAAAAAAAATTCCGCATATACATGATATCATACATTATTTGTCTTTCTCTGTCTGATAGCATAATACCCTCCATGCCCATCCACATTATTGGTCATGGCAAAACTTTGTTATTTCTTATGGTTGAATAGTATTACACTGTGTGTGTACATGTGTATTTTTTCTTCTTTATCAATGATCTGTTGCTTCCATCCCTTGACAATTGTATATAATGCTGCTATGAAAATTGGGGTACATTCACCTTTTCAAATTAATGTTTTCATCTTTTTTTGAAATTATACCTGGGAGTGAAATTGCTAGGTCATATGATAGTTCTATTTTTAGTTTTTTGAGGAAGCTCCACACTGTTTTTCACAGTGGCTGAATCAACTTACATTCCTACCAACAGTGTTCAACAGGGTTCTATTTTCTCCTCATTCTCATCAATATGTGTTGTTTGTATTCTTTTTGATGATAACCAGTTTGGCAGATGTGAGGCAATATCTCCTTGTGGTTTTAATTTGCTTTTCTTTGACGATTAGGAATGTTGAGCATCTTTTCATGAACCTATTGGCCATCTTCATGTCCTCTTTGGAAGGACTATTCAGCTCTCCTGCTCATCTTTTAATTGTATGAGCTGTTTATATATGTTGGTTATTAATCCTTTATGAGTCATATCATTTGCAAATATTTTCTCTGAATTAAAATCTTTTGATGAAATGGCTAAGTGTTACATGTGTGCATTACATTTTGAGAAATAGTGCTCATCCTGACAGAAGAGGATCCATGTCTTGTGGGGCCTGAAATTTATATGACTTTGGAAACTATCTTTAAGAATAATAACAAATTATAGAAGTAAAGATAACATACACCAAGCCAACATTCTCTCCATTGTCTTTAGTACTCAAGACATATCCTGACCTTCCCATACTCTGTTCCCTATTCCATAAATACAGAATCCTGCTAGAATGAGAAGTACATTGTATCAAAGGCATTAATGCATGATGATGGCTATAGTTCCCCTCTTACATAATGATATTAATAGCTAATATTTAATGAGTACTTACTAAGTATCAAGAGTTATTTTGGGAACTGGGTATGGATATGTTATTTCATTTTTATAGAAATTTTAAGAGATCTGGCAGTTTCTTTAAATTAACCCTATTCTTACTTAGAAATAAAATTAAATAATTTTCATAGTAACTATCAGAATAAAGATGGAGATCTGATTCTAAGGCCCACATTCTTAAAGATAAGACCATACTGCTTGTTGATTGTAAAATTAATATTTCAAGAGTCCTCTAGTCACCAACCAAAAAGAACTCTACAGAACTCAGGTACTGTGAAGTTGTAATAACCACTGCATATGGGGGAGGGGATGTGGGAAGTGTCTGCCCTTTGGCCTCTCCTATCTCATAAGGCAGGCTCTGACAGTAGCTCTTTTATCAAGCATTTTTACTCATAAGTTGATTCTCGTTGCTCCCTTTTTGGGCTAACTGCTAGGCTTCAAGTGGGTGGCAAACTTTCAAAGAACCAATAACACATGAAGTATGTCACTGAGAAAATGTTTCTACTCGATTTTTTTTTTTGTAAGAAAGTCTCTGATATTCTAAAGTTTTTCAATTCTTTACAATAAAAAATAATGGAATTCATAAAATTAGTTTCTCTTTCTTCATCACTATTTGAAAAGAGAAAGTAGACACTTATAAACTTTTCAAAAATATCCTCAGCCAATGAACAAAAAATGAATAAAATGCATATATAGGGAGTTAAAATTAACTTTTTAAATTTTTGATGAAAAATAAAGTGCTATTTCATGTATATGTCATTTTCTGGCTTCTTTCTTCTTTCTTCTGGCCACATTTTTAGGACTGCAGCCTGGACAACAGGATGTAAAATATATAGATATGAATCTACTGTATCGTTGTCAGTATATTGTTGTTGTTGTTCAGTCGTTAAGTGCTGTCCGATTCTTTGCGACCCCATGAACTGCAGCATGCAAGGCTTTCCTGTCATTCACTATCTCCCAGGGTTTTCTCAAACTCAAGTCTATTGAGTCAGTGATGCCATCCAACCATCTCATCCTCTGCTCCCTGCTTCTGTGCATGTTTAAACTGATTTTGTTGGACTGTACTTGGTAGGAGATACACCCCAGAGCAATGGCCCTGTGGCTTGGTTCATTACCACTGGCCTTCAGGATCTCAATGGGAGGCTTCTTAGTTCCTTGATTCTGGATAGCAACAATTATGCTTTTATTCCAGTCAGCCATCTAAAGAAAGAATAAAGGAATCTTATTTAAATTATATTTTGAGATTGCTCGTATGGTTCATAATCAAGCTTATGAAGAATAGGAAAGCAAATATCAATGAAAAATAAGAGTGTCCCACCATTTTGACCTTAAAACACTAAAAAAGAATTAAATCTATCTGGATTGTGTGTGCAGGTTGGGGGGTGGAGGGTGGCAGGGATGTAGAAGGTAAGCTGTAAAGAGAAAGGGTATATTTGCAGGGAAATTGAAACTCTAAACCAAGTTCACAAAAACTGCAGGAAGATAAGCAAAGGTTGTCTGAAAATACTGTTTCTAAATATAACCTTAATCATATTGACATGGAACAGAAATGACATAAAAAGTGATGAAATCAAAATAAGGCAATTTATGCCATGAAGAAACTTGAGCTATAATGATTTCTGAAACAGATGTTATAAACAAAAAAATTGCATAACTTTTTAACTGCACTGTTATATTTAAGAAAAATGAAATTATGTAAAAAGCCTATGGCAATTTGCAAAATATCAAGAGCAAAGAGGTTAGCAAAGTAATCCTATTATACCTTAGTGCTAGACTTTTGGGGAAGTGATAACTTCCCTGGGTGATAACAGAGTGAATACCAAGGCTACCACTTCTTACTGATAGAAGAATATTACAAGCTTTATGGAACAGGAAATCAGGAAGTCAATCAACAGACCAGTGTTATTATCTTAGTTACTTAGACAGGAGGTCAATCTAGAAATCAAGTAATGATTTGGGACATGAGTCAACAAGAAGAAGCACTGAGTTACTCTTAAAGTTAGGAGCAAGAAGCAAATTAGCACATTATCTCCACTAAATGGTAGACTTGACACTGGAGTCCACACTGACCTACAAGAACTAAAGCATCTAATACATACTTGAAGTAAAATAGCAGCTAGAAGAAAATTCCTAGGAGGTTGGGAAATAGTACAAGTGCAGTTTTTGTCATCTATGTTTATCTGTTACTGATAGCATCAAAAATGAGCAAATAATATTAGCAGATTTTGTTACAGCAGAAACAAAATATAACTTTGTTCAGGAGTAACTGATAATTGAGTTATATACATAAAAATGTCACTATATATTTATTTAAAATTGTAAGTCAGTAGTACTTAAGCAATATGTCTTAGGCAGTATTTCTTTGCCACCCTTACCTACACGTAATAAAAATAGAGTAAAGAAATGTTTAAACAAATAAAATTATTATTATGCAAAAGTATCTAATAGTTTGTGCAAATTGTAGCAATAGCCTAACTTGTCCTAATAAATCTGAATATGTGAGCTTTATGTAAAAGGCATCCTTGATTCCTTTTTCTCTTTTATTTCCATCCAAAATAGGGTTGTAATTTGGTCAATACTTCTTAATTAATTCCATATTTTATGTACTTATTTTTTAATAAAATTTTCCCTGTTTTGCTTTGGTTCAGGCTCTCATGATCACTTGCATGATAGTGCAAAAAAGACTTTACTTACATCAGTTCACCAGTAGTCTAATACATCAGTGGAATAATGTTGATTATAGGGCATGGGTCCAATGAATATAAAGACAGTAATCATCTGTATTTTAGGCACATTGAAAAATAATTTCAAAGGTAAAACTATTTTGAAAAGCAGTTTGGTAGTTCCTTAAAATGTTAGAAATAAATAACCATATGCTCAGTAATTCCACTCTTAGGTATATACTCAAGGGAAATGAAAAAATAGTGTATTCACAAAAAAATTTGTATACCACTTTTAATAGTAGCATTATTTATAATCACCAAAGAGTAGAAAAATCCAAACATTAACTAATGAATGTGGCATATCCATAAGCAAGAATATTACTCATCCATATAAAAGAATGAATTTTGATACTTAATACAACATGGATGAACCTAAAAGCATGTAAGTGAAAGAAGCCAGTCAAAAAATGCCATATATTATATTATCTTGTGTATATAAAATGTTCAAAATAGGCAAAATCAGAGAGATAGAAAGTTGGTTAGTGGGTATTTGAGACTAGGAGAGAAATGTGGAAAGTGACTGCTAATGTATATTGAATTTTATTTTGAGAGTGAGAAAATGTTCTAAAATTATAATATATATAAAATGTTATTGATTGCACAACTCTGAATATGCTAAAAATTACTAAACTTTGTATTTTATGGGTTAATTTCATGGTGCTTGAACCATATCTCAATAAAGCTGCTTAAAATAACAATAATTAATAGAGTTCTACTTAATATCTAGAACTTAGAAAACTGGAAGCTGTGCTTCTTTTAACAGCAAGTAAAAACATGGATCAACTACAAAATCATAATTTTTCAACTCTATAATAGACCTGATGTCACCAAGCAACCAAATAGCTTGAAATCCAAAGAAAGCTTTCCTTCAGTGGTGGATGAGATGCAGGCAGTGACTCTCCTGTGCCAGAAGAAGGGAGAAAGAAGTGCTTGGTGCCACACAAACAGGCCAAAGGAAATTAGTTATATTTTGAAAAAGGCTAAAGGCTAGATAACAGGTACAGATACAAAGTTTAAAAATGCAAAAGTCTAAAAGAACATATTGGAGAAAATATTTGGTACCTTGAGATAGAAAAGTATTTGTTAGAAGTGATAACAAATGCAAGATTCATAAAAGAAAAACTAGCTGAATTGTACTACATCAAAATAGAGGACTTCTACTCTCTGTAAGACACTGGTAGATAATCAACAGACAAGACACGACCTGGGAGAAAGTATTTACAAATAATGCTTCACAATGGATTTGTATCCAGTGTAAATAAAGTCTTAAATCTCAATGATAACAAGCATAATCATAAAACAGAATTTTAAATAATGCATTATATATTTGAACTAACGTATCATGAAAAGGTATGTGGATGACAAATAAGCACATAAGTATGTTCGTTATTAACAAACCACTCTTCTATTTGAATAGTTAAAGGAAAACAAAAAAATAAAAGAAAGCTACAAAGTACTGGTTAGTATGAGGAACTTCAAACATTTTTTGGTGGGAATGCAAAAATGCAACTTTGGAAAAGAGTTTGGAAGTTTCTTAAAAAGTTAAATATACACTTCTTATACAGTATTTCCAGGCCTAGATATTTATCCAACTGAAATGAAAACATATCCATGCAGGAGTCCATATGTGAATGTTTATTGACACTTCATTCACAATCACACAAAACTGGAAAAAATTCAATTATCTCTCACCTGGTGACTGAATGCATAAACAAACTGTGGTACATCCATACAATGGAAAAATTCTCTGCAATAAAGAGAATAATTTGCTGAACCAACTGATAACATGAATAAATCCCTGAATGAGTTCATTTTGGGCTTTTCAGGTGGCACTCGTGATAAAGAATCCACCTGCCAATAGCCTGGTGGGCTACAGTCCATGGAGTCATGAATAGTTGAATATGACTGAGCATAGCACATAGCATATGATTCCATTTATGTAAGATTCTGGAAAAGGCAAACATATAAGGACCCAAAAGAGACCAGTCATTACTATGGACTATGGGTAAAGGGAGGGGTTAGCTATTAATGGGTATGGAGGAAATTTAGGGATCATGAAAATAGACTATTTTGCTTTTGGTAGCAGATAAATGACTGTATTCATTTGTAAAAAGTCACAGAACTATATTCTACAAGGTACATTTTAATGCATACAAATTTCAACTCAATTTTAAAAAGTTGAGTCATTATCAAATAGTCTTACTTTGGTGGTGGAAGTTTAGTCACTAAGTCATGTCTGACACTTGTGAACCTATGATTATAGCCCACCAGGCTCCTCTGTTCGTGGGATTTTCCAGGCAATAATACTGGAGTAGGTTGCCAGTTCCTTCTCCAAATATTACTCTAAGAGTTCAGAAAAAACATAATGAACTACAAATAAAATTTATTAGTTACTTATCCTTGTTCAAAATGGTAAAGTCTTTTCAGAAAAGCATCAAAGTCCTTTCCTGTTGAGATCTTGCCTACTTCTCCCTCCCACATTCCACTATACCAATGATCATTTTTCCAGACATATTCTGCTCTCAAAGTTCAGCAACTTAATGAAGAATTCATTTTATCAAGCAAACAATGTATCTCCAAGCATTTGAACCATCTGTTTTACTTGTTTTTATTTTTCCTGGAGAGTATAAATAAATATGAATGTGACACAAGGTCAGTATTAACAGTACTTTAATTAGACAGTTTTGTTTCTGGAAAATTTTAAAGGTGCCTAGAAGAGTGCCCTCTGTTACCAGCCAAAATAACTCCCTTGGTAATGCAAAAGTAAATTAGTTTGTCGGAGAAAGGAAAACAAACTGAGAGACATGGCAAGTGATTGATAGAATGGAAACTAGATTTTTCACTCAGTAAATGTATATTCTCTACCCAGCACTTCATCTGTAAGCCCTTGGCTTAGCAGGTTTAATGTCCCCAGTTTCAGTGATCCAAGGATGTTTCCTTACCATTGCCACCACACTCATTAATTAATTTACTTGTTGCATTGACCATCTCATAAGTGTGTTAGTACTAATTAGCCATTTATAGGAGAGGTAACTTATTTGACCATTCCACATATGCATCTGAATATAGCCATTTGATTCTTTTTCTTTGTCACAAATGCTTTCAATTTTGAAGAGAACTTTTATAATACAGTATTAAAAACATAGGGATTTGTTTTTAAATATGGAGTCACATTGACACCATTGTATAGAGGAAGCTAATTCAAACAAATGCTGTGGTGCCCTCTTCTGCAATACCTCTTCTCCCTGTTTGGCTCATTTACTGGGTGTCACAGAAGGTTGCTAACTTTGAATACAGCCCAGACCAAAAAAGGACTATGCAACAAGCCCAAGCTCTGGTACATATATTTCTATCAATTGGGCATGAAGCCTGACAGATCTTATGATATTAATGGCAACTGTGATGGGGAAAAGTGCTATGTAGAGTTTACGAAAAAATCTGATAGGATAATTAGAATGTTGATTCTTGGTATTCTGGAGCAACAACATATCATCTGCAGAAAAAAGGCAGCTCTCTGATACGCTAGTAGATGCCTCTCAAGATGAACATCTGACCATGAAACAACAACTTCCCATGAGTAATTTCTGTAAGACTCTCCAAACCATAAGATTAAGGGAACACAGAAGTAGTCTGTCTTGAATTGGAAGTGGTATGTGGATATGAACATCCTTGAAAGAGAAATGTTAAAAGATCAGGGTCAAGAATGTTTAAGGAATAGGCATGTGTGCTATGCTAAGTCACTTCAGTCATGTCTGACTCTTTGTAACCCTATGGACTATAGCCAGCCAGGCTCCTCTGTCCATGGGATTCTCCAAGCAAGAATACTGGAGTGGATTATCATGCCCTCCTCCAGGGGATCTTCCTGACCCAAGGATTGAACCAGTGTCTTTTATGTCGCCTGTATTAGCAGGCAGATTCTTTAACACTGAGCCACCCAGAAAGCCCCTCTTGTGCAACACCCAACCAAGTTCCTCTGTCCATGGGATTTCCAAGAAACTACCTTAAGAAGCAAGTGGTGTTCTTAAGATAATTCCACATTTCCTCTTCAGTGCAAGACACTCGCTTCCCAGCTAGCATGACTGTTATCTGTTTCACTCACCGAGAATTGCTTTCAGCATCAAGGAACTGCTTATTCTATGGTTATCCTCCCTATTGTGGGTGGCTGAGAGCCAATGGTTGATTAATGTGTTGATACAAAGGCCTGAGTCCCATCCCACCTCAGTTTACGACAACTCCAACAGGCTATTGTAGCTTTTCAGAGTAACCTCCCTGCCACCAACCTATAGGCAACGCTGTTGTTTCAGGTGCAACCACAGTGCAGGTCAGCTTCTCCTCATTCCCAATTTTGGCCTGGGTATAGAGAGGTGTATATTTTGTGAGAATTCTTCCCCAGACCTTCTCTTAGTACTCTATTTCATAGTCTGCTCCAGGAACGCATTCTAAAATTACAGGCTTAATTACAGACTACATATTTAATCATTAATCTCCATAAAAACTTGGCTTTGAGGTGCCACCTAATCAAATCAATATGTCAGTGAAGGAGTTCATCTGAAGCAATAAAGATGCAGATGATAACTGAGAAGTTGTCAAAATGGGCAAGGGCAATTTTGATCTTGCCTAATAGTACCATCTGATACCAACAATCTGAAATCTGTCAGGGATCAATGACTCAGAATAAACAACCTGACAGCTTTACCTTGGATTTATTTAGGTGTTATTTTTCCTTGCATTCTGATGCAATTTTGAAAGTATAAATAGTATACAGTGCTGGCTGTTTTATTTAAAGTTCAATGAGAGAATGGCCTCCATCTGTAGAAATTTGTCTACCTTCATTCCAAAGTCAGATGAAGTAATTGGTAGATTGAATAATAGAAAAAAACTTTAGTAGGCCCCAGGAAATGTAAAATGTCATCCAGTCAATCTGTATCAGATTGGCTACCAGTTGAAGCCAAATAAAGCTTGAAATACTTGCCTTGATGCCAAGTTTCAGTGTTAATTGAATATGAGCAAAGCCCTGGAAAGACTTTTAGAAACAATGAAGAAGTAGAACTTAGCAAAAGAGAATCAAAGTTCACATGAATCTATGAAAGACCTTCTGTGGATCTAAAAAGAAAGTTGTTAGGACTATGTCTCAGAGTATAAAGTGAGCTTTATTCAGCACCTAATGTATGAGATGGTTTCACATAAATTTATAAGATAAATGAAGGGCTCTTGGTGTATATTTTGTCACAAGATTACAATTATGGTACAAATAATTTTTAAAGAACTCATTGAATTATATCAGATATGGTTTTTGAGAACCCTTTTAAGCCTGTGCCTGAATGCTCAGAGGTGTCTGACTCTTTGCAATCCCTGAACAGTAGCCTGCCAGGTTCCCCTGTCCATGGGATTTTTCAGGCAAGAATACTGGAGTGGGTTGCCGTTTTCTCCTCCAGGACATCTTCCCAATCCAGGGATTGAACCCGTATTTTCTCTGTCTCCTGCATTGCAGGCAGATTCTTTACCCACTGAGTCATTGGGGAAGCCCCTTTTTAAACCTGAAGGGGGCACAAATTTATTGAACTGAAACTGCAAGTTAGTCTCTTGGAAGAGATATCTGTTTGAATGAGATTTATTGACATCAGTGTGTAAAATGAAAATCCAGAAACATTTTACTGTTTTCATAACATTGGACAAGTCAAGGGGTCAGAAACTTTCCTAAGTCACCTTGTCGGCGCTGGTAAGTCTAATCATGTATAGGACTCTAAGGCGGTAAACTGAAACAAAGAACATAATGGAAATTATAGGCAATTGTTATTTTTTTTTTGAATTTTGTAGCAGTTTTTACTCAGTTTTCATAAAACATACAGCAGCTTAGTAATAGAGTATGGGCCATAAAAGCACCAGTGATGCCATGTGAAATCAGCTGAAATAACAAATTATTGCCTTAATAGCCTTGTACCGAAGTAAGTGAACTTGAGGCTGCTGATCTGGTATGGAAAGTGTCTGACTCAAATAAGGGGCAGAGAGAATTAAGCTAATTCTGTCCATCATTTTTATACAGTGGTTATCTTAGGTTCTGGCCAACATGGAGTAACAAGGACCAATTTTACTCTCTCATGACAAATGACAAAAATAAGGGACCATTGTTGTTATTCAGTCTGTCACTTATGTTTGACTTTTTGTGACCCCATGAACTATAGCAGGCCAGAATCCTCTGTCCTTCACTATCTCCAGGAGTTTGCTTAAATTCATGTCCATTGAGTTGGTGATGCTATCTAACCATCTCATCCTCTGTTGCCGCATTCACCTTTTGCCTTCAATCTTTACCAGCATCAGGGTCTTTTCCGAAGAGTCAGCTCTTCCCATCAGGTGGCCAAAGTATTGGAGCGTCAGCAACAGTCCTTATAATGAATACTAAGGGTTGATTTCCTTTAGAATTGACTGGTTTGATCTCCCGTTGGACTGCAAGGAGATCAAACCAATCAATTCTAAAGGCAATTGTTATTACATGATTTTTTTCTTCCACATAAAATTGTATTGCTGCAAAACCATATGATTGTGATGCCTCCTTTTCATCTATAGTAACATCAAGATGTACTGTTTTTTCTCAACACTATGTTAAAAAAAGTGTGTGGGGAGGAGGAGAATTCTTTTTTTTTAATTTCCCATAGAATGCTTGTGAAATGGGCAACAAAAATACTTTTGTACAAATTATATCAGTCCTTTATCAATTAAGATACTTGGCTGTAAGAAATAGATTATCAAATTTAAATTGGCTTGGACTTCCCTGGTAGTCCAGTGGTTAAGAATCCACCTGCCAATGCAGGGGACACAGATTTGATCCCTGGTTCAGAAAGATCCCATATACCTCAGGGCATCTGAACCTGTGTGCCACAACTACTGAAGCCCACACGCCTAGAGCCTGTGCTCTGCAGCAAGAGAAGCAACTACAATGAGAAGCCCATGCACCACAGCTAGAGTAGCCTCTGTAACTAGAGAAAGTCCAGGAGTAGCAATGAAGACCCCGCTTAGCCAAAAACCAAAACAAAACAAAACAAAAGGATGAAATTGGCTTAGCAAAGAAAAAATGTATCCAAGAAGATAAGTCTGGAATAGGGCAATACCAAAGTTGATTCAACGTTATGCCAGAGCTAAGGGTCAATTTTTCACTATGACTTCCTTGGATTTCCATCATCTTTCTTTTCTCAGTCTTTCTTAGAGTCTATGGAGTGGTTACACTCAGAGTTGCAAGGTTCAGGTCCTCATGAAGCAAAATCTAAAATCAGAAACTAGGCTTGTTCTTCTATTGTGTCTCTTATTTAAGAAACAGGGAAACTTTCTAAGAAGTTCCCAGATGCATTCCCCCTTACATTTCACAGACTAGGGTTATATCACTTGCCTATGCCCAGACACAAGATTGGAAAGGGGAGTGGAATGCTAATGGTAGACCTGTATCATTTAGGCTACAGATAAGTTTTAGAAGGGGGAAGGAAGCCTAGGAAAAACTGGGGTCTGGCAAAATGGATGTTGTTAGTATAGAAGTGGGAGGTATTTTTATAATTTCTTATTAAAATATTTATTTTATTTATAATATTTATTTAAATATTTTATTATTTATTAAAATAAATATTTATTTATATATAAATAGATAAATAAATACATGACTTAAGAAATACATGTATTTATAGAGTATGTTGCAGGAACTTTTTTCTATTATTTCAGAATTTGAGTGAGTTGCCAAAGCTGAAAACAATGAATGCTGATTTTGTTAAGACTGTACTTTTTCTTGTATTCATTTTTATAAAATTTTAATTGCAATGCATCATACACATTGGAAAGCATGAAAATTATGAATGTGCATATTAATGAATTTTACCTACTGAGCATACCTGTGTAGATTTATTCAAGACATACCTAACCAACTAAAGAAGAAGAGTTTTTTGAGCACCCCAAGAGCCCCTCAAACTCTACCAGTTTTAACTAATACCCAGGTGTAACCACTGGATTGATATCTAACACTAAAAATTATATTTGGATATTTTAACTGAATAGCAGTGTAATCCCATAATATTTATTCTTCTGATTCTCATGTTTCTTTCTTCTAAAAGTGTATATAGTTTTCTATTATGCCACTACCTCACAATTTTATGTATTCCTTCTAATGTAGGTGAATCTTGGACTGTTTTGAACAGCGGCAGTTTGACAATTTTGGTAAAAATGTTTTGGTGAAATACTAATTAAATTTCAGTAGGGGGATACCTAGAAGTAAAATTGTAGGGTCATAGGGTATATCTTCAGCTTTAGCAAACACTGAAAAACAATTCCCCAATTTGTTTATACCAACTTACACTCCTATCAGGAGTATTATGAGAGTTATAGGTTCTGTATTTCTGCAACTCTTTGTATCTGCTGTGTTTTCTTCCTTCATGTATTCTGGTAACATATAATGGTAAGCATTATAATTTTCCTTTCTCTAATGACTCAAGAGGCAGAACACTCTTCCTTATGTTCACTGGCAATTTGGATAGATTCTTAAGTACTTGTTGATTTTTTGGCCAGCTTTTAAAATCAGTTCAATTCAGTAGCTCAGTCATGCCCAACTCTTTATGACTCCATGAATCGCAGCACACTAGGCCTCTTTGTTCATCACCAACTCCCAGAGTTTACCCATTCAAGTCCATTAAGTTGGTGTTGCCATCCAGCCATCTCATCCTCTGTCGTCCCCTTCTAGTCCTGCCCCCACTCCTTCCCAGCATCAAGGTCTTTTCCAATGAGTCAACCCTTTGCATCAGGTGACCAAAGTATTGGAGTTTCAGCTTCAACATTAATCCCTCCAGTGAACACCCAGGACTGATCTCCTTTAGGATGGACTGGTTGGATCTCCTTGCAGTCCAAGGGACTCTCAAGAGTCTTCTCCAACACCACGGTTCAAAAGCATCAATTCTTCGGCGCTCAGCCTTTGTCACTGTCCAACTCTCACATCCATACATGACTACTGGAAAAACATAGATTGCCTATATTTCCTTTATTGCTTTGTGGGCTTGCTTTTTTTTTCCCCCTTGCACATTCTGGGTATACCTTCTTCTTTGGATACTGCAAATACCTTCCTTCTTACATTCTATATCTTATACTTTCATTTATTTAATAGAGTTTTTTGAGGAAGAAAAGTTCTTAATTTTTATATAGCCCAATTATTTTTACAATTTTTCATTAGACTACATTTTATCTTTATCTACATTAAGATCATAAAGATATTCTATTTTTCCCACTAAATGTTTCTTTGTTTGACCTTTCACATTCATATATACATTCCATTTGAAATTAAATTTTGTGTATGCTGTGGACAGAAATAGATTTGATTTGTTTATATCAGTTTAGTTTAGTTGCTCAGTTGTGTCCAACTCTTTGCAACCCCATGGACTGCAGGACATCAGGCCTCCCTGTCCATCACCAGCTCCCGGAGTTAACTCAAACTCATGTCCATTGAGTTGTGATGCCATCCAACCATCTCATCTTCTGTTGTCCTTTTCTCCACCAACCTTCAATCTTTCCCAGCATCAGGGTCTTTTCCAATGAGTCAACTCTTTGCATGAGGTGGCCAAAGTATTGGAGTTTCAGATTCAACATCAGTCTTTCCAATGAACACCCAGAACTGATCTCCTTTAGGATGGACTGTTTGGAACTCCTTGTAGTCCAAGGGACTCTCAAGAGTCTTCTCCAATACCATAGTTCAAAAGCATCAATATTTAGGGCTCAGCTTTCTTTGTACTCCAACTCTCACATTCATACATGACTACTGGAAAAACCATAGCTGTGACTAGATGGACCTTTGTTGACAAAGTAATGTCTCTGCTTTTTAATATGCTGTCTAGGTTGGTCAGAACTTTTCTTCCAAGGAGTAAGCATCTTCTAATTTCATAGCTGCAATCACCATCTACAGTGATTTTGGAGTCCCCCAAAATAAAGTCTGCCACTGTTTCCAATGTTTCTCTATCTATTTGCCATGAAGTGATGGGACTAGATGCCATGATCTTAGTTTTCTGTATGTTGAGCTTTAAGCCAATTTTTTCACTCTCCTCTTTCACTTTCCTCAAGAGGCTCTTTAGTTCTTCTTTGCTTTCTGCTATAACGGTGGTGTCATCTGCATATTCAAGGTTATTGATATTTCTCCCGGCAACCAGTCCGTTGTTCCATGTCCAGTTCTAACTTTTGCTTCCTAACCTGCAAACAGATATCTCAAGAGGCAGGTCAGGTGGTCTGGCATTCCTATCTCTTTCAGAATTTTCCACAGTTTGTTGTGATCCACACAGTCAAAGGTTTTGGCACAGTCAATAAAGCAGAAGTAGATGATTTCCTGGAACTCTCACTTTTTCAATGATCCAATGATGTTTATATGCATATGCAATAATCTCAGAACAATTTATTGAATAATAAATTCATTCTGTACTCAGTAATGTCATTTTTGACATGACTCCCAGTTATAGCATTCATGTATCAGGACTGAATTCTGTTGCATTGATTTATTGATCTGCCTGTGATTCACAATACAGTATTGTGAATAGTTATTGTTATGGATATTCTAGATGTTGCTTCTTATGAATAAACCTGTTATGAATACCAAATATATATCTTTTTATTTATATAAGTTTTCATTTCTCTTGGGTAAATACTCTGAGTGAGAGACTGGGTCATATAGTAAAATTTATGTTTATCCTTATACGAAACTGATACACTTTTATCTTATGTGGGTATATCATTTTGTACCATTATGCATTACCAGTAGTGGGCTGAGAATTCATGTTACTCCACAGTCTCACCAACCCTTGGCTTGATCAATCTTTGTAATTTGAGCCATTCTAACAGTTATGCAGTGATAGCTCACGTGGTTGTAAGTTACATTTTTCTGATAATAGATGAAGTTGAGCATGTATGAATATGCACATCAGCCATTTGTGTAACTTTGTGATGTTTTTGTCCAAAAGTGTTCTCCAATTTTGGGGGGACTATGTATTTTTTTTTAATTCAACATATAATTTTATTATGTGTGTGTTTTGAAAATATTTCCCAATGCTGTGGATTCTCTTTTTTATGTTCTAAATAATGTTTTATGAACACCATGGTTTTAATTTAATGAAGGCAGATACTTTTTATTTTATGGTTCAAGTTTTCTGTGCCCAAAGATCTTGGTCTTTCCTTTATATTTCCTTCTAAAATTATTATTTTGTGACATTTAAACATGTATGAATAATGCATTTAAAGTAAATTTTAGGATGTAAGATGAGTAGGTATTCATTTGTTTCACATATAGATATCTAGTTTCCCAATAGTCTTTGTCAAAAATAATATACTTTACCCATTTAATAGCCTTGAAAATTTTGTTTAACTTCATCTTAGTTTATATATGTGGGTCTATTTTTAGATCACTGTTTCTTGATTACTGCAGTCCCATAGTAAACTTTGAAACCAGATAGTGTAAGTCCTCCAACTTTGATCTGTTTCAGAATTATTTTGGCTAATCTAAATCCTTTGCATTTCCATATAATTTCAGAATCAAATTTTTTTTTTTGCACTTTGGAAATGATAAAAAGAGTTTATTTGTAATTTGGGTAGTAAAGTTTAAAGAGAACTATCATTGCCTTGAGGGGGAAAAATACACCATCTTTTACTGTGTTCTCCCGAGTGGATTGCTAAACCATTCCCTTCTTGGAACTCAGAATTGGGATGATTTGTAAGTAGGTCGTGAAGATTTTTTTTTTTTTTTGGTTTTCCAGCAATCTGCCTTCCTGAAGAGGAAAGGAAAAAGCTCTTTTTCTTTACTCTGCATTTTCAATATCTTACACCAAACTTCTTGCAAGACATTCTCATATGGTCACCAGATCAAAAACCATGAATTCATTTACCTTTCCCCTGAAAAGGAACTCTTTAAATTATCTATCTTTGAAAATAGTGCCAATGTTCTAGGAATCAAGGCTCAGAACGTCAGGCTCACCTTTGATTCCTCAGGCCTCGTGAAGTTCTATTATACCATCTTTCTCCCTTGGCTCATCATCTTTAGGTCCTCTTTATCTTATTTTTCTTTTTTTTTTATTAGTTTTGCCAAACAATGACATGATATCACCATGGGTTTACATATGCTCCCCCTCCAGAACCCTCATCCCTCCTCCCTCCCCGCAGGAAATCTCGTTGCACAAGCCCCGAGCATCAATCCTGGGCTGGCAATTGATTAGATATAGGATAATTAACATGTTTCAATGCCATTCTCCCATATCATCCCACCCTTTCCCTCATCCACAGAGTCCATGAGTCTATTATATACATCTGCGTTCCTTTTGGTGTCTCGCATGCTGGGTTCTCGTTACCGTCTTTCGAAATTCCATATATATGCGTTAATATACTGTATTGTTGTTTTTGCTTACGGCTTACTTCACTCTGGATAATGGGCTCCAGGTTCGTCCATCTGAGTAGAACTGATTCAAATGAATTTTTTTTTTAATGCTGAGTAATATTCCATTGTGTATATGTACCACAGCTTTCTTATCCATTCGTCAGTTGATGGGCATGTAGGTTGTTTCCATGTCCTGGCTACTGTAAACAAAGCAGCGATGAACATTGGGGTACACGTGGATCTTTCAATTCTGGTTTCCTCGGTGTATATGCCCAGCAGTGGGATTGCTGGGTGATATGGCAGGTCTATTTGCAGTTTTTTAAGGAACCTCCACAATGTTTTCCATAGTGGCTGTAGTAGTTTGCAATCCCACCAACAGTGTAAGAGAGTTCCCTTTTCTCCACATCCTCTCCAGCATTTATTACTTGTAGATTTTTGGATTGCAGCCATTCTGAGCGGTGTAAAGTGATATCTCATTGTGGTTTTGATTTGCATTTCTCTGATAATGAGTGATGTTGAGCATCTTTTCATGTGTTTGTTAGCCATTTGTATGTCTTCTTTGGAGAAATGTCTTTTTAGTTCTTTGGACCACTTTTTGATTGGGTCGTTTATTTTCCTAGAATGGAGCTGCAGGAGTTGCTTGTATATTTTTGAGATTGTTTGTTTGTCCGTTGCTTCATTGGCTATTATTTTCTCCCATTCTGAAGACTGTCTTTTCACCTTGCTTATAGTTTCCTTTGTTGTGCAAAAGCTTTTAATTTTAATTAGGTCCCATTTGTTTATTCGTGCTTTTATTTCCAATATTCTGGGAGGTGGGTCATGTAGGATTCCGCTTTGGGTTATGGCAGAGAGTGTTTTGCCAATGTTATCCTCTAGGAGTTTTATAGCTTCTGGTCTTATGCTTAGATCTTTGATCCATTTTGAGTTTATCTTTGTGTATGGTGTTAGAAAGTGTTCTAGTTTCATTCTTTTACAAGTGGCTGTCCAGTTTACCCAGCACCACTTGTTAAAGAGGTTGTCTTTTCTCCATTGTATATTCTTGCCTCCTTTGTCAAAGATAAGGTGTCCATAGATGTGTGGATGTATCTCTGGGCTTTCTATTTTGTTCCATTGATCTATATTTCTGTCTTTGTGCCAGTACCATACTGTCTTAATGACTGTGGATTTGTAGTATAGCCTAAAGTCAGGTAGGTTGATTCCTCCAGTTCCAATCTTCTTTCTCAAGATTGCTTTGGCTATACGAGGTTTTTTGTATTTCCATACAAATTGTGAAATTATTTGTTCTAATTCTCTGAAAAAGACCTCTGGTAGCTTGATAGGAATTGCATTGAATCTATCCACGAACACGGCACATTTCTCCATCTGTTTGTGTCCTCCTTGATTTCTTTCATCAGTGTTTTATAGTTTTCTATATACAAGTCTTTTGTTTCTTTAGGTAGAAATACTCCTAAGTATTTTATTCTTTTTGTTTCGATGGTGAATGGAATTGTTTCCATAATTTCTCTTTCTGTTTTCTCATTGTTAGTGTA
Source organism: Antilocapra americana (assembly GCA_007570785.1). Lineage (NCBI taxonomy): Eukaryota > Metazoa > Chordata > Mammalia > Artiodactyla > Antilocapridae > Antilocapra > Antilocapra americana. Next base: position 389,349 of record ML664175.1, on the reverse strand, counting down.
TAGGAATGCCAGGGATTTCTGTGTGTTGATTTTGTATCCTGAAACTTTGCTATATTCACTGATTAGCTCTAGTAATTTTCTTGTAGAGTCTTTAGGCTTTTCAATATAGAGGATCATGTCATCTGCAAACAGAGAGAGTTTTACTTCTTCTTTTCCAATCTGGATTCCTTTGATTTCTTTATCTGCTCTGATTGCTGTGGCCAAGACTTCCAAAACTATGTTGAATAGTAGTGGTGAGAGTGGGCACCCTTGTCTTGTTCCTGACTTCAGAGGGAATGCTTCCAGTTTTTCACCATTGAGGATAATGTTTGCTGTGGGTTTGTCATATATAGCTTTTATTATGTTGAGGAATGTTCCTTCTATTCCTACTTTTTGGAGGGTTTTTATCATAAATGGATGTTGAATTTTGTCAAAGGCTTTCTCTGCATCTATTGAGATAATCATGTGATTTTTATTTTTCAATTTGTTAATGTGGTGTATTACATTGATTGATTTACGAATATTGAAGAATCCTTGCATCCCTGGGATAAAGCCTACTTGATCATGATGTATGATTTTTTTAATGTGTTGTTGGAGTCTATTTGCTAGAATTTTGTTGAGTATTTTTGCATCTAAGTTCATCAGTGATATTGGCCTGTAGTTTTCTTTTTTTGTAGCATCTTTGTCGGGTTTTGGAATTAGGGTGATGGTGGCCTCATAGAATGAGTTTGGAAGTTTACCTTCCTCTGCAATTTTCTGGAAGAGTTTGAGTAGAATAGGTGTTAGCTCTTCTCTAAATTTTTGGTAGAATTCAGCTGTGAAGCCATCTGGTCCTGGGCTTTTGTTTTTTGGAAGATTTCTGATTACAGTTTCAATGTCCGTACTTGTGATGGGTCTATTAATATTGTCTATCTCTTCCTGGTTTAGTCTTGGAAAGTTGTACTTTTCTAGGAATCTGTCCATTTCATCCAGGTTGTCCAGTTTATTTGCATATAGTTGCTGATAATAATCTCTTATGATCCTTTGTATTTCCATGTTTTTTGTTGTGATCTCTCCATTTTCATTTCTAATTCTGTTGATTTAGTTCTTCTCCCTTTGTTTCTTGATGAATCTGGCTAATGGTTTGTCAATTTTATTTATCTTCTCAAAGAACCAGCTTTTGGCTTGGTTGATTTTTGCTATGGTCACTTTTGTTTCCTTTGCATTTATTTCTGCCCTAATCTTTAAGATTTCTTTCCTTCTACTAGACCTGGGCTTCTGCATCTCTTCCATTTCTAGTTGCTTTAGGTGTAAAGTAAGGTTATTTATTTGATTTTTTTCTTGTTTCCTCAGGTGATCTTGTATTGCTATAAACTTTCCCCTTAGCACTGCTTTCACAGTTTCCCATAGGTTTTGGGCTGTTGTGTTTTCATTTTCATTGGTTTCTATGCATAACTGAATTTCAGTTTTGATTTCTTCTGTGATTTGTTGGTTATTCAGCAGTGTGTTGTTGAGCCTCCATATGTTGGAAGTTTTGAATGGTTTTCTCCTGTAGTTGATCTCTAATCTCACTGCATTGTGGTCAGAAAAGATGCTTGGGGTGATTTCAATATTTTTGAATTTAAGAAGGCTAGATTTATGGCCCAGGATGTGATCTATCCTGGAGAAGGTCCGGTGTGCGCTTGAGAAAAAGGTGAAATTCCTTGTTTTGGGGTGGAGTGACCTATAGATATCTAGTTGGTCTATTGTATCATTTAACGTTTGAATTTCCTTGTTACTTTACTGTTTAGTTGATTTATCCATTGGTGTGAGTGGTGTATTAACGTCTCCCACTATTATTGTGTTGTTGTTAATTTCCCCTTTCATACTTGTTAGCATTTGCCTTAGATATTGTGGTGCTCCTATGTTGGGTGCATAAATATTTATAATTGTTATTTCTTCTTCTTGGATTGATCCTTTGATCATTATGTAATGTCCATCTTTATCTCTTTTCACAGTCTTTATTTTAAAGTCTACTTTATCTGATATGAGTATTGCCACTCCTGCTTTCTCTTGGTCTTTATTTGCATGGAATATCTTTTTCCAGCCTTTAACTTTCAGTCTATATGTGTCCCTAGGTTTGAGGTGGGTCTCTTGTAGACAACATATATAGGGGTTTTTTTTCTGTATCCAATCGGCCAATCTTTGTCTTTTGGTTGGGGCATTTAACCCGTTTACATTTAAGGTAATTATTGATAAGTATGATCCTGTTGCCATTTACTTTATTGTTTGGGTTCGAGATTATATACCCCATCCATGTTTCCTATCTAGGAAAGATCCTTTAGCATTCTTTGGAGGGCTGGTTTGGTGTTGCTGAATTCTCTCAGCTTTTGCTTGTCTGAAAAACTTTTGAATTGTCCTTCAAATTTGAATGAGATCCTTGCTGGGTACAGTAATCGAGGTTGTAGCTTGTTTTCTTCCATGACTTTACTTATGCTCTGCCATTCCCTTCTGGCCTGAAGTGTTTCTATTGAGAGATCAGCTGTTATCCTTATGGGATTCCCCTTGTGAGTTATTTTTTGCTTCTCCCTCGCTGCTTTTAATATTTGGTCTTTGTATTTGATATTTGTTAATTTGATTAATATGTGTCTTGGGGTGTTCCGCTTGGGGTTCATTCTATTTGGGACTCTCTGTGTTTCTTGGACCTGAGAAGTTATTTGCTTTCCCAATTTAGGGAAATTTTCAACAGTTATCTCTTCAAGAATTTTTTGATGGTCTTTCTTTTTGTCTTTTTCTTCTGGGACTCCTATGATTCGAATATTGGTGCGTTTAATACTGTCCCAGAGGTCTCTACGATTGTCCTCATTTCTTTTAATTTTTTTTTCATTATTCCTTTCTGTTTCATTTATTTCTGCCATTCTGTCTTCTACCTCACTTATCCTGTCTTCTACCTCTGTTATTCTACTGTTGGTTCCCTCCAGGGTGTTTTTGATCTCATTTATTGCATTATTTATTGTATTTTGACTCTTTTTCATTTCTTCTAAGTCCTTGTTAAAGCTTACCTGCATCTTCTCTATCCTTGCCTGCAGGTTATTGAACTGCAACTCTAACTTATTTTCCAGGTTTTGAATTTTTTTCACTATCATTATTCAGAGTTCTTTATCAGGTAGACATCCTATCTCTTCATCTTTTGTTTGGTCTGGAGGCCGTTTATCCTGTTCCTTTACCTGCTGGGTGTTTCTCTGCCTTTTCATCTTGTTTATCTTGCTGTGTTGTCCCTTTATTGTGGGGGTTCCTCACTATGGGAGGGGTTGGATGTGTGTTTTGTCAAAGTTTCCTGGTTGGGCTCTTAAGGGGTTCGTCCTGCTTGTTTTGGCGTCTTCTGTTTTCTGGCCCCTTCAGTGTCTATTCAGCGCTCTGGGGTTTGCCCTGCTCCTGGTGCCTGCGCTTTTCCCGCCCCCTCTGCTCAGGCTCTCGGTCTGTCGCCCGTCATGATTGGGGGCTGTGGCTTCTCCCCTCCCCCGGCCCAGCCACTGGGCTCTTTCTGCTTACAGCTGGGCGTGTCTTCTCAGGTGTGCAGCGCATCGGTCTCTGGCGGTTCAGTCTGGTGACGCAGTTGGGGGCTGCGGCTTCTCCCCTCCCCCCCCCCTGGCCCAGCTGCTAGGTTTTTTTTCAGCATGCAGCTGGGTGCATCTTCTCAGATGTGAGAAGCGCCGAATTCTGGCGCCGACTGTCCAGAGTCCCCAGAGGTCTTGGCTAGCACCCAATTCTGCCTTCGGTTTGGGGGCAGAAGCCTCGCAGGGGCGCTCTCTGGCGGGGGCTGGGCCTGTCCATAGCCCGCAGCCACCCAGCTCCACCAGGCTGTCTTGCGCATTGGATCAAGTCCTCGCTGCCCTTTGTTCTTGGGGTTACTTTTAATCAAGGGATTACTTTGGGGTAAGAATTGTCATCTTAAAAATGAGTCTTTTGATTCATGAACATGGCATCACCCTTCCTTTATTTAGGTTTTTAATTTTTTGCAGCAGTATTTTATTCTTTTCAATGTATGTTTTGTGCACTAAATATATCTCTAAGTATTTCAGCTATATTCTTTCTTTGATAGTATTTTAAACAATAATTTTAAATCAGTTTATAGTTTTTTCATTTATGTAGACATACAGTTGGTTTTTTCATGGATTAACTATATTGCCTACAAGTTTACCAAGCTCACTTAGGCATTCTAGTTACTTCTTTGTGAATTCCTCAGGCTTTTCTAAATAATGATTATGCTATTAGCAAATAAAGTCAATTTTACTTACATTTCAGGCTTAAATCCTTTTAATTCTTTTTATCAACTCTTGCATTAAATCACTAGTATTTTGTAGCATTCTGTGTTTGCATTGCCCCATCAACATTCTGCCCCACAAATTCTACTAACATTTGCTTCCTCAGCCCAATTTCTGTCTTCTCAAATCCTCAAGAATGGTAGACTGTACATGGGTTTCTTTCACTGACCATGGCCTAGAAACTGTTAGCAAACTGGTGCATTTATAGAGTTCATCTTGTTTGTTCTTTCTTAGAAATCACATTTCTGCTGTGTAGTATCTGAAAACTATTGTTTCAATAATTTTTCTTATTTTTTTAAAGTTTTTTTTTTTTTTAGATAGTAGGGATATTTAATTGCTGTTACTACAAATGGCCTGAAACAAAATTCCTTTTGTGTGGGCTTGAAATTAAAGTATTTCCTGTGAAAGGTATTTACTTGGGTCAATTTTTCCTTGTGGCTCAGACAGTAAAGAATCTCCCTGCAGTGCAGGAGACCTGGGTTCTATCCCTGGGTCAAGAAGATCCCCTGGAAAAGGAAATGGCAACCCATTCCAGTATTCTTGCCTGGAAAATTCCATGGGCACAGAAGCCTGGTGGGCTAAAACCCATGGGGTGGCAAAAAGTTGGACACGACTAAGCGACTTTCATTCATTCATTCATCTTATTCATTGTGACAATCCATTCCTTTTAATAAGACTCTTGTATTTGCATTTGATGTAAAGGTTTATATGGTTGAATGTAAGTCTAATTTCTAGCTTTTTTTTTTCCCTTTGTGTTTTCTTTTACACCTCATTTTCTGTCTTCTCTTCAAATATTTTTGATGTTTCATCCCTCCTTCTCCTCTTTTAGATTTAGCTATACATTTGATATTTGGTATTTTTTTTAACATACAGTTATTATTAGTATTAAAATGTGTTTCCTTAATTTATAACTGTCTATACTGAATTACTATTAAAGGACTACTCACATAAAATAAAAATCTTGCAATATTATGTTAATAATTCAATTTTACCATCCTTTGTGCTGTCCTTGTCCAGGTATTACTTCTGTATATGTTATGAACTCCATACTATATGACTTTTTGCTATAGTCAATTGACTTAAAAGTATCTAAGTATTAAATGGTTTGTGATTTACAATTATAATAGAAGGAAGTGATAGGTTATAGTTATAGGTTAGTTTAAAAGAATACAATACATTTCCCATTCAAATTATGGACCCTCAAGGACCATTTGAGGGTTGGTGGACCCTAGGTGAAAAACCTCTCAACTAGATGATTTTTAAATGCTTTTATAATTAAAATGGTGTAATCCAGGAGTGGCTTCTTGCTACATTTGCTTATCATGGATAAATTAACATCTCTGATCAGATTTTTCTTATATGTATTTGGGGATCATCATAAAATCTACATCTCAAGGACTATGTGAAGGAAAAGGTAATAATGCATGGAGTAGATGCTTTGTAAAAATGTAAAGCTCTTTTATAAATTCCAGGTATTATCAAGGAAAGCAAAGAGTCAATAGATAAATCTTCCTCTGATTCCTTGCATACCCATTCCTTGGATCTCAGTGTTCCTTCCAAATTGTTGCAAAGAGTTTTGTGAACTATTGGAACAAAGCACTGGGTCCTGTTGTTAAACAATGCCAGGTTACTGAGAGAGGGTAGTATGTGAAATGGGTGAAGGTGGTCAAAGCTACAGAATTTTTCAGTTTCAAAAATAAGTAATTCCTGGGAATGTAGTGACAACATAGTGATGATAATTAGCAATATGTGTTATACATTTGAAAGTTGCTAAAAAAGTAGATCTTAAAATTTAAAAAAAAGAGTATTTAAGAACATAAAAATTGTCTTTCATATTTACCCACAAAGTGACCTTATACAGTGATTTATTTTTTAATCTGGTAGACCCTTAACTCTATTAGCTTGGAATTCCTTTCAGCCAAAAAAGGTTTTATTTATCAATTCTTATCATTTTTATCTGCTAATTATAAATTCTCTAAACTTTTATTTATCTAAAAATATCTTTATTTTTCCTTTGTTTTTGAAAGATGTTTTTGCTAGCAGTTTCATGGTTTCAGGTCTTCTACTTAGGCCTTTAATACATTTTGAGTCCATTTTATATATGTTTTGAGGAAATGTTCTAATCTCATTCTTTCACACATAGCTGTCCCTTTTCCCCAGCACTACATACTGAAAAGACTGTCTTTTTTCCATTGTATCTTTGTGCACCCTTTGTCATATACTAATAGGCTATAAGTGCATAGGTTTATTTCTGGACTCTCTCTGTTCTGTTCATTGATCTATGTGTCTGTTTTTATGTGCTGGCACTATGTTGTTTTGATTACTGAATCTTTGAAGTATTGTCTGAAGTCCAGGAGTTCAGTACCTACAGCTTTGTTCTTTTTTTCTTAATACTGCTTTGACAGTTCTGAGTCTTTTATAGTTCCATATAAATATTAGCACTGTTTTTCTCTAGTTCTGTGAAAAATGTCATAGGTATTTTGATAAGAGATTGCATTAAATCTTTAGATTGTTTTGGATAGTATGGACATTTTAATAATACTAATTGTTTCAAACCATAAACAGGGGATATCTTTCCATTTATCTGTATCAACTTTAATTTCCTTTATTCATGTTTTATAGTTTTCAGAGTATAGGTCTTTCACGTCCTTGGTTAAACTTATCCTTAGGCATTCTCTTTGGTACAATTTTAAACAGAATTATTTCCTTAATTTCTCTTTCTGATAGTTCATTATCAGTGTATAAAAAAACAACAGATTTCTGTATATTAATCTTGTGTCCTGCAACTTTACTGAATTCATTTAATAATTCTAGTGCTTTTTGGTGGGAGCTTTAGAGTTTTCAATATATAGTATTGTGTTATCCAGAAACAGTGATAATTTCCCTACTTCAGTTCCAACGTGGATGTCTTTTATTTCTTTTTCTTGTCTGATTGTTGTGGCTAGGACTGACAATACTATGTTAAATAGAAGTGGTCAGAGTCGGCATGTCTGTCTTCTTGATTTTAGAGAAAAGGCTTTCAGCTTTTCATCTTTGAGTATGAGGTAAACTGTATATTTGTCATAAATGGCCTATTTTAGGTTAAGCTTTGTTCTTTCTATACCTCTCTTTAATGAGAGTTTTGCATTTTATTGATTAGCATGTGTTATTGGAGGATTTGTGGAGAGATTAAAACATATGTGATTGTTTTTATGCTACATAAACATAGAATTACATTCAGAAAATATTTGAAAGTCTAAAAGTGAACAGAAAAAAAAAATCAGAAACTATTATCTTTCTCAAATATTGTCCAGGGATAGGGAAAATTCAGTGTTGGCAAAAAGTAATAGTCACTTCCTGTCTAGACATTGTGTCCAGTCAATTTAGTAAAGTGATTACATATGGATAACATGTTCATTGTTGAGCTAGTAGGATCTTCAGGAAATGAAAAGAAGCATAAAACCTGGCTCCTACTTGAAGATTACAGATTAGTTTTGGAGATAAGACATTCACATAGTGATAATTACTAATATGAGTTAATATTGTGAAAGTTTAATAGGAAGTATGCCTAAGGAGAAAATAAGTAGAACTGACAAAAATTGTACATTTGGAGACATTTCTGTGAACTGATTCAAGTGGAGATTTTCTATCATAGTGGCTATAATCAGGCTTCTATTCACAATTCTAGGGCTATTCAGAAATATATATTAAATAATTTATTAATGGTCTGTCCACACATTCCAATCTAAGAGAACTTAAAACCAATTAGTCATGGCCAAAGATCCCCACAGTGAGATTGTTATAATCACAGTAGAAACCCAGGAGTCTACTCAATTTCATCATCATTTATCATCTCTTAGTACAAGTCAAAGATTCCATATTTCTTCCCAAGAATGCTCTTGTCCCTTTTACCAAATATATTTCAACACCTTGATGAAGAGAATACTATTTTGATCTTCTGTGGAACAAAAAGTGAAGGGTAAGGATTAGGTCATGGTTGCAACTCATAAATCTATTCCAGCATTCCTATCCTTGAAAAATGTTTAATTTTGGTGGGAAAATGATTATGGTTACCTACTCAATTCCCTAGGATTCCCTCTAACTTTATAAATTGAAATTGTTTTATTTCTGCTGACAGCAAATTTCAATGAACAAAATGTAAGACTAGATATTTTTAGTTTCATTACACCTTAAGGTGGCCAATAAGATATCATAATTAGCCAATGGGTAGGCTTATTAAGAAAGCTTTTTTGAAATAACTGATATATGTCAGTCTTCCAAATAGTGTTTACCCTATGACTATTGGATTCAGAGTTAGGGGTCAGTCAAGAATTGGGGGATCATTTATATGCTACTCTTAAGGCTTCTCATTATTTGTAGCTACCTCCTCCTTTTGACTCCAGTAACTACTACTATTTTTCATCCAGTTTTCGTATCTGCTTTCCCTATTACAGTTTCCCTACTCATGGTGTAATTGTCTTTCTATTGCTGAATTATCCTGTTTTGCCATCGTTAGGCTGCTTTCTAAATTCCTGTTTATTCATAGCCTCCAGCTGAGTGGCATCTTGTAGAATCACCATGTTGCTTTTCTTCTGTTTCTTCTTTCAGCCTGGGAGATTCAGTATGGTTATCCATGATTAGTGCCTTTGTGGGAGAACTGGAAAGTTGAGCCTTCTGGGACCTCTCAGGGCCACTCCACATAGTATTTCTAGGTGAGTAGTCTGACTTCTTACATGGGGACTTAGAGGTCCATGAGGGAATGTTCCAATTGGTCCAGGCAGAAGCCACACGATTATTCTTATCTAGTCTCATAAATTCAGAAATTAACTTGCATTCTATTCCATTGGTTAATAAGTACATATACCCAGAGAAGATTCAAGAAGAGAGGGATTCAACTTCACATCCTAACTGGAGGAATAGCAAAGATTTTGCAGCCATCTTTAATATACCAGAGGTTGTTTTCTTATTTTCAGAAATCCTTAAAGGGGTGAAAGTGATCTACATATCATAGATGGATATAAAAATCAATTTGGAGAATGGCAAAATAGGTCAAATGTCAAGTAAAGTAAAAAAGTATAATTATTAAAAAAAGAGAACAAAATAAGAATTTAAATTCCCAGCAGACGTTATTGTTGAGGCAGTGTGGACCCAGAAGGGGAGGAACAGGATTAAATACCTTGTAGAGATTCATATTCCTTAGGAATCTTAAAAATAGGCAGTAGTATCCAAACTAAGAACAATAAGTTCCATTAGAGATTCTACAAGTCTGACTAGGAGCTCTTGAGTTTATCACATTATACTCCGGAGAGAGCATGGAACCCTCATCCATAAGCATGAACCTTGCTGGTGCTGAGACACCCAGATCTGATGACCAAACACAGGACCTGGTTGTTGTCCTACCAAAGTTCAGACATTATAGCACAAAACTCACCTTGAAACCTTTTCTAATTTTTTCTGCTCAGGGAACTCATTAAATAGATCTCTCACATTATGTAGCCCCCCCTTATAGTATTTCAAATTTTTCTTTGGAGAGGAGAGGTATAATTAAGTTTGAAAAAAATATAATAGTCAACATACCTTTAATTTGTTAGTTTTTCCCCATCCTTCTTTATTCCTGCTAAATCCACAGTATACAGAAGAAAAATAAAATATTGTCCCACCATCAGAGAAACATGATTTATTGAGTGATTCTGAAAATGACCCACATGCCTTCTCTTGAGCACTACTTTGACAAACCAAACTTTCATGAGACTGCAGTTGGCAGAAGAATCTGATGCCATAGAATATTATATTTTGGGCCAGGTGAGCGTCGGGGGCGTTTCGCAGTTGGGGGCGCTTGTGATGACTCCTTAGGAACCCTCTCTGGGCCGCGGGGGAGTTCCGACGTGCAGCCAGGCCGCCTTCGCGCTGGCGAGAGCCTGCTCCCGAGGTCGGCTCCGACCCGCTCATGCCCAGAGAGTTGTAAGAAGTTGGATGTAGAAGTTCCTCCTTGATCAGCTGCTTCTGTGACACATCTGTAATTTCCTGGCTCTACCTCATCCCCTGTAATCATGGACTTGTCGATGTGACCTTCCAAGCCCCCAGCAAATCAACTGGCCAGTCGTCTCATAACAGTGAGGAAACCTAGACCCACCCACCAGAAAACCACACAAGCCTTCCCATCCAGGAAACTTCGACAAACCACACATCCAACCCATCCCACAGAGAGGAATCCCCACAATAAAGGGACAACACAGCAAGATAAACAAGATGAAAAGGCAGAGAAATACCCAGCAAGTAAAGGAACAGGATAAATACCCCCTAGACCAAACAAAAGACGAAGAGATAGGAAGTCTACCTGACAAAGAATTCCGAATAATGATAGTGAAAATGATCCAAAACCTGGAAAATAAGTTGGAGTCGCAGCTCAATAACGTGAAGGCAAGGATTGAGAAGATGCAGGTAAGCTTTAACAAGGACTTAGAAGAAATGAAAAAGAG
>ML664175.1:319594-372479 GCA_007570785.1 Antilocapra americana | reverse complement strand
TCCAGAATATTGGAAATAAAAACACGAATAAACAAATGGGACCTAATTAGAATTAAAAGCTTTTGCACAACAAAGGAAACTATAAGCAAGGTGAAAAGACAGTCTTCAGAATGGGAGAAAATAATAGCCAATGAAGCAACAGACAAACAATTAATCTCAAAAATATACAAACAACTCCTGCAGCTCCATTCTAGAAAAATGAACAACCCAATTAAAAAGTGGGCCGAAGAACTTAACAGACATTTCTCCAAAGAAGATATAAAAATGGCTAACAAACACATGAAAAGATGCTCAACATCACTCATTATCAGAGAAATGCAAATCAAAACCACAATGAGGTACCACTTTACACCAGTCAGAATGGCTGCCATCCAGAAGTCTACAAGCAATAAATGCTGGAGAGGATGTGGAGAAAAGGGAACCCTCTTACACTGTTGGTGGGATTGCAAAGTAGTACAGCCACTATGGAAAACAGTGTGGAGGTTCCTTAAAAAGCTGCAAATAGACCTGCCATATGACGCAGCAATCCCACTACTGGGCATATACACCGAGGAAACCAGAATTGAAAGAGCCACGTGTACCCCAATGTTCATCGCTGCATTGTTTACAATAGCCAAGCCATGGAAGCAACCTAGATGCCCATCAACTGACGAATGGATAAGAAAGCTGTGGTACATATACACAATGGAATATTACTCAGCATTAAAAAAAGAAATTCATTTGAAGCAACTTTACTCAGATGGACGAAACTGGAGCCCATTATCCAGAGTGAAGTAAGCCAGAAGCAAAAACAACAATACAGTATATTAACGCATATATATGGAATTTAGAAAGACGGTAACGAGAACTCAACATGCGAGACAGCAAAAGGAACGCAGATGTATAGAATAGACTCATGGACTTTGGGGATGAGGGTAAAGGTGGGATGATATGGGAGAAGGGCATTGAAGCATGTTTATTTTCATGTGTCTAATCAATCGCCAGCCCAGGATTGATGCTCGGGGCTGGTACAGCGAGATTTCCCAGGGGGGAGGGAGGAGGGTGGGGGGTTCCGGAGGGGAAGCATATGTAAACCCATGGTGATATCATGACAAGGTATGGCAAAAACAATTGAAAAAAAAAAAAAGAAAGTGAGAAATGATAAAAAAATATATATATATTATATTTCAGGATTCAAATAGTGCCCTTTATTCTGTGGAGCTATTGTTTAATCAAATCCATGAAACATGATTCATTTAATCTTAATATAAAGGATTCCAGCTCACATTTCTTCATTAGGTTTTTAAAAATATTCTTTGTAACAATAGGTTTTACTCTGCTTGAGGAATCATCTACTAATTACTATTTTTCCCTTATGGTAAATAAATACCTTAAAATGTAAAAAAAAAAAAAAACTAAAAATATTTTAAGCTAGCTATATTGGGCTTCTTTTATAATGTTTTATTAAAATAATTTCCATTTGAACTTCATTATTTCTTCAAGGCATTAGCTTTAATTGATCTATATGATACATGTCACTGGTTTATATTAGTATTCTGTTATCAGCTAAACAACTTCTCCTTGGTATATTTTCTCTGTAGTTAAAATCACATCCATAAGTCCACCTTTTTCAGAGTTTAGAATTAGATATTTTTATTTTAGCACTCATATATTAGAAGTGAGTGACATTTATCAACAGAACAGAATTTTACCAAAAAAAAAAAAAATCTAATATCAGAGACCTGATCAGTTGCTGAATTTAATTATATGTCCTTCAAGTAACCTGTACAAAAAATTCTGGAAGTTAACTACTTACCACTCATTTTTATTGCTTTCATTATTCAAGGTACAAATATTTCTTGAATGCCACTAGAAAGAAGTCCTTGGTCCCTTAGTTACAAACTTTGACAACTGAGCAGTTAATATACTAGAACAATGACATATATAGGAAGGAATTTAAAATATTTTAGACACTAATATTTCTCTTAACATTTCTTTGAAAACTAGAGTAAGAGGTCTAAAGTTCAAAGAACATTTTTACTTAATTCATAAACTGATATGTACCCCTTTTCTTTCTCTCTGTCCATATAAAACAAGCATAACCTTTGTAAAAAGGATTAAAAAATACTACTAAAGTATAAGCAATCTGTCTAGGAAGACAATTTACTATTGTACAACTTTGTTATAAATTTCAGCTTGATCTCATTTAGAATATATGGCTTCTCATTTTTAACATTTTTACTTACATGCTTAACTAGACAATTTATTCAGTTATTCAGTACATGATATAGGGGCTTATTATTGAGAAAGTTCTTTATATACCTTGTGATATGGCAGCGAACAAGACAGAATCTATAGTCTCATGGAGTTAGCATGAGACTATAACATTTCTTGAAGAAAACAATCTCCATAATCACTTGATGCTCTGAAGCTGACTTCTTAAGTTTCTACACCCATCATCCATTAATTTTAAATCCAGGTTATCTTTCCATTAACTACTGTTCATGATGTTTTCGTTAAAGGTTAAGTCTCTCTTTAACTTCAGTTATTACATTTTCCTCATATTTAACCAGACTATGGTTTTCATCATGTTCACTCTACTTATCTATTCTCTTGTTTGATAGCTTTTGCTTCCAAGCTATCTTTAAGGTTAAACTATGGGTACAAGCTAGCTGCTAACATCACTCAGTTATTAGCCTGTATGTGGTTTCCTTCCTTGTCCTTACAGTCTAAATTAGGTATCCTTTCTATGTTTTTGATGTCATAGCACTTAAAACGGATTTTATTGTTTCATTTGTTTACAGTGCTTGTATTCCAAGCAAACTATAATATACTCTCGGAGGCAAACATGTTTCTGTATATGACAGAAGGGATATAATGACAATATATATAATAGTGACAATATAGTGGCAATACATATAATGTTAAAGGAGAGTCTTCTTCCATACATTAGCTTAAAATCATGAATCTTTTGACTGGCCAATTAAACAAGTAAAAGAATAATAACTCAAAACTAGGAATGAAACTGTACCATTTGTGAGTAGTTCATATGTGGATTGCATGTACATGGACTTAAATAACAACCCCACACTTCTTCCCTGCAAAAAAAATAAACAACAATAAGTCCCAACTCCTAAGAAACACCTTCCTTACTTCTTTATGATGGGTTAAAAAAATAATGATAAATGAAATTCAATGGTTGTATTGGAAATGTACCATATCAAGTAAAGTGCTGGTCATAGTATTCCCCTTAACCCCATATATGTTGTTAATGTCATTGATTCATCATACCTATAAGATGTTTTTCAGGAAAAAACCTTGATTGATTACAGTTTGTAATGACAGACATAGCAGTGGCTGTCACTCTGCTAGGTGGTATTGAGTTGAAATGCCTAGGAGTCTGCCTGATGGCCATTGATAACACAAGAACTTTAAGTGATAGAAGACAGTTCTACCTAAGAATCAGTCTTTTCAAGAGTACCTAAGACAAAAACAACCTTGGGCCAGGAGTGATTCAAAAGTGTACAAGTTTATTTCTCCCAGAGGATTTTGATAGCTTATCCATAAAACAATGATGTCTGTAACCTATAAAATCAAGCAGAAATTACTCCTGCCAGTATTATAATAAACTAGTTAATATTGAGTACTTTTATGAGGCAAGAACTAAAACAAATTCTTCCTGAAAACATTGGATGTGTTGTTAATTTACATCATTGAAATAAAAAGAATTTACCGTATGGAGATCTATATCTATCCAGTTTTATCCATTACAATTGAATGTACAATAATGAAGTCTGATTTAAATGGTCTAGTGCAAAAGGAGAAAAGAATCAAAATTTAAAGGTAGAGACAGTCAGTCATTAAACCAAACATAGGGCACTGTGTAACTGAGTAGATTACATGTCTCGGCTATAATTTAGAGTTTTTATACTAAGTACCCTGCTATATTTGTATGTGTGCCTGTGTGTGCGTGTGTGTGTGTGTGTGTGTGTGTGTGTGTGTGTGTGTGTATGCACATACTCTTAGTCGTGTCCAACTCTTTGTGACCCATGGAATGTAGTCCGCCAGACTCCCACATTTGTGGAATTTTCCAGGCAAGGATCCTGGAGTAGGTTGTCTTTCCTTCTCCAGGAAACCTTCCAGATCCAGGGGTCAAAGCATAATCTCCTGGGTCTCCTGCATTGGCAAGAGGATTCTTTACCACAGGGCCACCTGGGAAGCCTCACTATATATGTATAGTTTACAAATAAAAATCTTATGTCTTCTAAAATAGGCACAGTTATCAATATTTGCACACAAAGAGACTGTAGCGTGGAAAAGCATCCTGTGTTTAGTAAAGCTTCCCAGGAAGTCATCAGAAACACTCAGGCAATAACCTAGAATCCTAACTCCAGTCTAGCTCTCTGTTTACTTTATCAGATTTCATCTCCAAATCGAACTGCAATTTCAACAAATGGCAAAGACATTTATGACCAATATATCCTGCTTCCCCTTGAAACATCACCTCTGCAGTCAATTCTAGGAATTTAATTGTATGAGACAAACAACAACTGTTGCTATCCTGAATTACTCTTTTGCCCCATTCAGAGTCCAAAACATTACCAGATTCAGGAAATGAAAAAACTCATAAAGCAGTAGCTCTTTTCTATCCAGTGCAGCTGAGAGATGCAATTAATAAAAATAGAGAGACTCTACAGCCTAGCAGCACCCAAAGTAATAACACCTTTTATGAATATGAGACATAGGTTCCAGGGCATCTTGAGGCAGGTTTCTGCTCTATTGATTACATTGTCAGACAACACTTTTTCATATCACTGAACATGTCCTGTATCAGAAGATGTGGGAAAGGGACACTAGAGGAAACATAAATGTCGGAGGAAATAGGAGTACCTATGAACTCAATAGCTGGGGAAGAACTTAAGCACCTACTAAGTACAGACAATATGCCATGAAATTCCAAGCTATGGCAAATATTTGTTTCCTAGGAACTGCCACGAGGCTCTCCAAATTTCTCATCTTTGCTTTCACACATTTGACAAATTTTATATACCAGATGTTATACTTAGCCACAGTGGCTCCTGTGATGAAAATAATCCTGTTTATTGTATTCAAGTATTAATTCAATGCAATTGGCCAGTCATTCTGTGTTCTATATCCACAAATTTTGTCTCCTATTAATCTCTCCAGCAAGTTAAGATTTCTAGTCAAGAGGTTTAATCAGATATTTGATAGGAAAGGAAGGATCATCAGCATGTCAACTGCATTCTCTTCAATGTTTATCCTTTTAAACTTATGAACAAGTTTCCAGATTCTCTTTTTCTAATTCCTCTAACTTAGCTTTTACTCACTCTGTTTTCACAGTTCCCAGCGGCCCTTCCAATTTTTAACCAAAAGGCAGGAAGGGCATTTGTTGGGGCACAGGCATTTCTAACCAAGAAAAGTCTTTCCAGGAAGAATTTGTGTGTGTGTGTAATTCATAGATCCTATTAGCTGCCTAAGTCCCTTTCAGTGCATCATAGACTATGTTGAACATTTTATGTACATAATTTCTAAGTGTTTATAAACAATACACATGGAAATGTCATTCACACTTCAAAAGCAAAGTAGGGATGGAAATAAGTTTTAAATATACCTATGCGAAGGAGGAGCTATAGTTTGCTATTGTGAAGGGGATGGTGGTGGGTAGAAATGGGCAGATGATATAAGTTGGTGATATCCAGTTTCCTGAGATGGGTGAAAATGAAGGGGGGAATCTCTTTACCACGAATTTTCAGAGAATAAAACACAGTTTCAATTTATTTTCTTTTTTATGTTGAATTAAACTAGGCAGAATGTGTGTCCTCCTGTATAAAACCTCTCCTGACAAGTAACACATTCTGTAAATGTGTCTATTGTTATTATTATTGTTTAGTTTCTAAGTCATATCTGACTCTTTTGTGACTCCCAAGCTCCTCTGTCCATGGAATTTCCCAGGCAAGGATACTGGAGTGTGTTGCCCTTTCCTTCTCCAGGGATCTTCCCCAACCAGGAATCAAACCCATATCTTGTGCACTGATGGGTGGGTTCTTTACCACTGAGCCACCAGTGAAGCCCCCAAATATGTCTATTATGAATAAATATTACTCTATTTTCCCAATTTTTTATATTTATCTATCTTAAATTGTACCCTTTTTTGAAACAAAAACATATGCAAATTGTTGTTTGATCTGCAGAAACTTACATAGTGTATAATAAATCAAATCCATAAAACAACTGTAATTTTAATAATGTATTAAACTTTTACATCATGTTAAGCATTGTGTTAAATCCTGGCACTCATAACATTGGTTTATCTTCGTAATAACCCAATGATTTCAATACTTCTCCATTTTACTAATGGAGAAGCCAAGGCTTATGATTCCACAAGCACTAAATTTAGGTTTTGCATCCAGGGATTGATCAATAACCAGAAACTCCTTCCTAATTAAGAGGCCCAATTTAGAGTTTCTTCAATTCCAGCAGCAGAACCTAAGTATTGAGAAGTAAATAAAGTCAAGTCTCAGGCTCCTGTGGGTCCCCAGAAGCTAAGCTTAGGATGAGGTACACACCAGCAGCTCAAGTCCTATATGCTTGGCTGGAGCAACAGCCTGTATTGAACTTAGGAATATGACCACTAAGGTAGCTGCAGCAGGGGGTGTTTCATTCCACTTAAAAAGCATCACATCTAGACCACATGTTTTTATTATCCAGGTTGTATCTAACTTGCTTCTTCCTATGTCCAAGAAGAGAAGGTATGGATATGTGTTCCATCTTTGTGTCTTATTTCCTTTAGGTTGCTACTATATAGAGAACCATAGCTGTTCCTGTCTATTTTATATCATCCTGAAATCTTTTGTTTTAAGCATTTTTCTTTGAATTACCAGTTTGGTGGAAGGGGACAAATTAATCAGTGGATACAAGTAATGCTCAAAATTCTCCAGGACAGACTTCAGCAATATGTGAACCATGAACTTCCATATGTTCAAGCTCATTTTAGAAGAGGCAGAGGAACCAGAGATCAAATTGCCAACATTCATTGGATCATCAAAAAAGAAAGAGAGTTCCAGAAAAAAACATCTATTTCTGCCTTATTGACTATGCCAAAGCCTTTGACTGTGTGGATCACAACAAACTGCGGAATATTCTGAAAGAGATGGGAATCCTAGACCACCTGACCTGCCTGTTGAGAAATCTCTATGCAGGTCAGGAAGCAACAGCTAGAAATGAACATGTAACAACAGACTGGTTTCAAATAGGAAAAGGAGTACGTCAAGGCTGTATATTATCACCTTGCTTATTTAACTTCTATGCAGAGTGCATCATGAGAAACGCTGGGCTGGAAGAAGCACAAGCTGGAATCAAGATTTCCAGGAGAAATATCAATAACCTCAGATATACAGATGGATCCATACTTATGGCAGAAAGTGAAGAAGAACTAAAGAGCCTCT
Organism: Antilocapra americana; assembly: GCA_007570785.1. Taxonomy (NCBI): domain Eukaryota; kingdom Metazoa; phylum Chordata; class Mammalia; order Artiodactyla; family Antilocapridae; genus Antilocapra; species Antilocapra americana. Next base: position 365,034 of record ML664175.1, on the reverse strand, counting down.
TGATGAAAGTGAAAGAGGAGAGTGAAAAAGTTGGCTTAAAGCTCAACATTCAGAAAACTAAGATCATGGCATCTGGTCCCATCACTTCATGGAAAATAGATGGGGAAACAGTGAAAACAGTGTCAAACTTTATTTGGGGAGGCTCCAAAATCACTGCAGATGGTGAGTGCAGCCATGAAATTAAAATATACTTACTCCTTGGAAGGAAAGTTATACCCACCAAGATAGCATATTAAAAAGCAGAAATATTACTTTGCTAACAAAGGTCCATCTAGTCAAGGCTATTGTTTTTCCAGTAGTCATGTATGGATGTGAGAGTTGGACTATAAAGAAAGCTGAGCACTGAAGCATTGATGCTTTTGAACTGTGGTGTTGGAGAAGACTCTAGAGAGTCCCTTGGACTGCAAGGAGATCCAACCAGTCCATCCTAAAGGAAATCAGTCCTGAGTGTTCATTGGAAGGACTGATGTAGAAGCTGAAACTCCAATACTTTGGCCACCTGATGCAGAGAGTTGAGTCATTTGAAAAGACCCTGATGCTGGGAGAGATTGAAGGCAGGAGGAGAAGGGGAAGACAGAGGATGAGATGGATGGATGGCATCACCAACTCAATGGACATGAGTTTGGGTAAACTTCAAGAGCTGGTGATGGGCAGGGAGGCCTAGAGTACTGCAGTCCATGGGGTTGCAAAGAGTTGGACACAACTGAGTGACTGAACTGAACTGAATATGGCTTGATTTTGTTGTACTTTCTTCCATAGTAGCTAGTATGTTATTTCTGCATTCTTTTATACTTTCAATACAAAGAGGAAGAAAATCTGTCTTTATTATTTCTTTATTTCTGTCCACTAGTACTCCCCCCAAAGGAGGATAAACATAAGTGATTTGTCAGAGCTAAGAATTGAGTATAATATAAAAAGCCCCCAACTAATGGTGAGGTTTTGCTTCCAGTTCTTTTACCCAAATGTAGCATTCTCTCTTCTGCCTCTGGGTTCATGAGGTAGGCACATGTGGGTCAGGGTCCACAAGGCTCTTCAGTTCCTACTCAGACTGGGAGAGAAGGGATGTGTGTAAAACATACTTTCCATTCTTGTCTGTGTAACTTGTAGGATAAAAAGATTTAGAGTGAATGCCACAGATCTTCCAAATGGGAAGGATTAGGACAGTATACTTTGGCTTGCAGGCTGATGTTTCATGAAGGAAAAGAAAATACAAAATAAATCCAGAAAATCCCTGCACTCGTTTGTGTAATATGCTTGGCTGGCGATAAATAATGTTGACTGTTTATTTCCCATACTATTTTTTTTTTTTTAATGTCATCAACCCCAGAAAGGTGGAATGAAGAATGATGAGATTTCAGTACCAAAGCACCACCTTGCATACTTAACAACTATGTGTTTCTTTCTTCTACTTCTCAGTCCTCCAGAGATAGTTTGGGCAAAGAGGTGAGATATTGAGAGATAAGGGAAGGCATCTGAAGAGACAGAGATAAATCCCTAACTCGACAATTGGACCATGATATTTCCTAGGGCTCAGTCACTTAGGTCTTGCTTCCTTGGCTGGGTAGGGCCAATATGGATAGTCATCTACAGATATTTAAACTCTTCTTCCAGTCAGAAGAGCACACAGCCAGTCAACAGGATTCCATTTTGTAAGCCCCCTGGTGACCAGATGACTAAATTCTAAGCTGCAGGGATACTACTTCTGAATCTTGCTCTTAAAGGGAAATGAGTCTGTTCTCTCCTTGTCCCTCTCTTTGCCATTGTCTGGCATATACATGTAATGGCAGATGCAGATGCCAGGAATCCAGAGATGAAAGTGTACCATGAGAATGGTAGGGCTTCCCTAAACAGTCATGGACTCAACTATTATGAAAAAGAAAAGTAAGCATCTTTAATGTTTAAGCCATTTTGTCTTGGGTCATTTTGTTTTATCAGTTTAGGCTATACCCAAACTAATGCAGATGAAGGGGTTCCTCAGAAACCTGGCCTGTTCTTTTTCCCTGTATACCATTCCACACAGTTCCTCAATTACATTGATCCTAGTTCAAATCACAGTTTTCAAGACGTCTTTGTTTCCAATATACTTGTAAGCTAAAGTACCATTTTATCTCTAGGTACAAAGAGTTATGTATTTCTTCCTCTTTTCTGACATTCTTCAAAGCTGATGATAGCTTCTTTTCATTTTAAAATCAGGTAGTCATATTCTTTTTAGTCCTCCTATTTTTAATTCTTACCAAGAATAAATGAAAACTTCTGGATATTTATGAGTTCACCTTTGCAAATACAAGTACAGAGTGATGGATGGTGCCCGACTCTCATCAATTAGCAATTTCAACATGCTTTTTTCCCCCTTTGTCATGGCTGCCATCACCAGCCTCTCCATAGTAAATGCATTTCCTCTTTGAAACATTTTTCACTAAAATGCATAGCAAACATCACTCCAAAGAACAGCTCAAAGGAAAAAATACGCAATATAAATTTCCATACATTGAAGATGTCTGTGGAAAGTATGATGTTATAACTTAAAGGATCAAGAACTTTTAATTAGACTGCTTGCTTTCAAATATCATCCATTATCTATAAATACTGGTCAAGTTTACCTCTCAGACCTCAGTTTCTCATCTATGAAGGAAAATAGCAATAGTTGCCTTTAACATGGATTAAATGAGATTATACCTGTAAGGTGTAGTTTGTAGAATGAATAACATGTTGCTGACACATGGCAGCCACTCACTCACTGTTAATTCTTCTTGTAGTTAATGCTTTGAGTCTTTTCTAAATCCATCTTCACAAGTAATTGACAGTCAGTGTATTTGAAAGCAGTGTGTGAAACCAACATGTTTGCCTGGTTTAGGGAGAGTGAATGTTTTGTCAAGCGGTTGGGGCCTACTCCAAATTCACAGAAACAACACAAAATGCTTACTGAACTGAAGAATACTAATTATGCACCCTATTTATAATAATCTTACAAAGTCTCATTACCTACAGTAGTCACAATGCATTCATCTCATTTCTGTTTAGGCTGGGAAAATTACAGGAAGGCCTTGTCATTCTTTTTGATGTTTTCTGTATTTGGTGACATTTCCCCAGCTTGCTACAAAACAGCAGCTGCAATTAATTACTTTTTGAATCGACTAGAGGACAGCTTGTAAGTTTTCTGCTGCCCTCTGTCAATTCTGGCACAATGAATTCTCTTTCAGAATTGCATTTTACAACCTGCATTTTAAGCATTTCAAAGATTGCACAGCCTGAACATAAAATAGTAGAGAGGGGGAACATTTTATATTTAGTATTTTCCTAGAAAATATAGCACTATAATGATAATCTATCAACTTGGGATCCTAATGTTTGCCATTAACAAATATTTTTACTTTTTAAAAAGTCTGAAACTTCGTAAAATTCTCCTACTAATGGTTGAGTTGACATCATCTTATGCTCTCAAAAGATTAGTGAAGATCTCCTCCAGTTTGGATTGTCTATGTTCACTTTCCAAAGTTTTAAATATCTGAAACTGAGATACAATGAGAGAGGAAAATCCCAACCTGGAAGTTCTTGTCCATCCTTTTTAGTCAGTCATTGTAAATATTTCCACTCAGTTCAGAACCTATGTTAAATGAAATGTCTCACAATTATTTTGTCTTTAAGTTTTCAAGTCATATGCAGACACATGTCAGAGAACTTTTTATATTACTAGAGTCCATCTCCATAATTGACCTTAAGATGAGGTGAGGGGTTGTGAACTATATAGGAATTCACATAACCTCAACCAGATCAGTAATTCCCTAGATGATCATTTATAAATGATTTCAGAAGGTATTTTGATATAGGTTTTATTCACTTGAAACAAAATGATGATGTTACATATATAAGAAGACAGCCTTTGAGATGAGGTAACTTTCTCTAATCTATACCCTTCTTTAGTACATATCTTGCACCTGCTCAATATAAATAGCATACAATGCTCAGCTTCATGGGTAATGGAAGCTAGGCCAATTCAAAATGACCTCTTTTAGATGTTTCTAGACATATATATTGTGAAAATGTGATGTTCAAAGAACACTGAAAGCTGACTCCACATGGGAACAAAAAGAAATTGTTCAAAAGGGATTGGATATATGAAGATTCATTTTCCTACAAGTGAATTAAAAGTCAGAGGTAGTCACACTTGTCTTTGTCCTTTTAGTCAATCTGCTCTTTTATTTCAATAGTAGTAAAACAAGATGTTAGAGGATAACGTTTTGTGTCTCAGATTGACTGAGATATCAATCTGATAGTTTATTAGAAAATCAAGTAGAAATGTGAAACTAACCTTTCATATTCCAATTTTCAAATGAAATGATCCAAAACTTGTTCCCAGGATCCTGAGTCTTTACATTTACTTCATGACTATAATAAGAGGCCAGAGTATGAGGGGAAGATACTGTGAAACAGACTGATGAACAGAATTCTTTAGAAAGAGTTGTTACTTGGCTGAACTCTCACCACCTTCTTTTCAAGGGATAAGAAGTCAGGCACCACCTTCAAACTTCGAACTTCGAACATGGGCTTCCAGGACATCAAAATATAATTTTCAAAACATTAACTCTCCCACAAACAGTGAATCTATTACAATAGCTTTTTTAACCAATTAAATAAGTAAAATTGCCTGATAACAAAATAATTATAAAAAAAATAAATGCCAGATACAATTTCAAGTTAGAAAACTGTGTAATGTCCCATAGGACAAAAAAAAAAAAAAAGCATAGAAATCACCAATCTTCCATTTTCAAAATATCATTTGCGTCTCCACTTATCAAAACTAATTTGTAGCTTATCAATATTCTGTAAGGTAACATCTAACTTTTCAGAATCTGAGATCTAATATTAGTAAATAGTAAGTAAAAAATGTTAGCTAATTCTGGAATGACAGATGACCTTTGGATAGGCTAGTGAGACAATGCTCTTATATGAACTTGAAAGGGCACATGGTAATATGTTTTGCCTTATTTATAAGTTTAGGATAGCATCCTTGATAAGGAGATGACTCAAGAGTATGTTGAGATACATTCCCTGTAGTCCAAATATAGAGAACAGTGCCTGACTCCTGCCTGAAGAAGTTAAAATGGACTACAACAGGAGTCTAATTAGGTCTCTGGGAATGTTGAAGGCTATGATCAGGCAGACTAAGATCCTTGGTGGTAAAGTCAGTTTGGTGCTAAAGCACTAAGATCATTCTGAAGCTGCAAGTGTTATAAGGGTGTTCTCTGACCAAGTCTGGACTGTGTGGTAGGTAGACTCTTCTTGGTTCTGACCCATATGGTCTTCTGGAGAGGCACAGGGAACTCAAGAGAGAGGCTGGATGCCCAGGGGCTGAGCTCAAGGTTACAAGAGACCATCTGGGAAATAGACACATTTGGCAAACCATGAAAAATGCAGGAAAGAGGTGCCAAGCAGGTGGCCTTTGAAGAGCCAACAAAAGTATCCACAAGAGAAATCTAACTTTCATTATTGTCCCTGCCTACTCAGGATCACTAACTTTAGCAACTGCCAGGCCCACATTGGTAACAAGTAAAAGAAGTAATAACTGGCCTATGGACCTACAGACTTACCTGCCTTAACCCTCACCCTAGCAGGAAAATGGAGAATGAAAACATGAAGAAAAGAGAGAATAGAAATTGTAACTCACACACTTTCCCATGCAGGCTTTCTGCCTGAAGTAGGTTAAACTGGGGCTTCCGTGGTGGCTCAGTGGTAAAGAATCCACCTGAAAATGCAGGAGATACAGGAGTCTTGGGTTCAATCCCTGAGTCAGAAAGATCCGCTGGAGAGGGAAATGGCAACCCATCCAGTACTCTTGCTTGGAAAATCTCATGGACAGAGGAGCCAGGAAGGCTACAGTTCATGGGGTCACAAAGAACTGGACACAACTGAGCATGCATACAGATTAAGTAGGAGATTTGGGGGGAGTGGGCTTCATATATTTCCACAATACATACCACATGCATATTGCAATGATTTTTTTTAACTAAACCACACTGAGTTTTTCCCCTCAGGTTTATAACATAAAACTGACATATACCATTGTATTAGCTTAAGGTGTACAACATAATTTGATGTATGTATATATATTGTAAAATGTTTACCACACTGTTTAGTTAGAGTCCATCACTTCATATAGTTATAACATTTTTACTTCTGGTGAGAATCGTTTTTAAATCTATCTTAGCAACTTTCAAGTATACAATACAATATCATTAACTATAGTCACCATGCTATACATTTCATCCCCCAAACTTATCTTATAACTGAAAGTTTGCACCTTTTGACCACTTTCACTCATTTTCCCAACCACCCACCCCCTGCCTGAAGTAGATTGAGTCAGAGATTTACCAATAAACCAAGTTTAGCATTTTAACTCTTACATGGTATTAATTTTATTGAATTTCTGAATTATGAATTTTTATGACAAAAATGACTACTTTGCTTGTTTGCTTTCAGTCTGAATGGGAATAGGAAACTAATGAGCCTGCCTAAGTTTCCAGTGAGGGGCAGGGGAGGGATATGACTCTTTAAATAAAATTGTAGAGGGAGAATGGGAAATAGAAATAAAAATGCGCTGTAGTTGCCATCTACATTCCACGCTTTTCCATTAGTGGTAGAAGCCGCATCTTTTATATGAGGAAGCCAGCCAATGGGACTTAGACACATTTCAGGGACCACATCTACTCAGTTCACCAAGATCCCACATGACTGTTTTGGGTTTAGGAATTGAACATAAAACTTTGCCGCCAAGATAATAGAGAAGAATCACAACTAAAGAAATAATAACTATAGTAAATTATACTTTATTCCTGACTTCCACTTTTAGATGTCTGTGCTAAACTTTTTAGGTGTATGATGTATAGAGAAACATATGCTGTTTCAATGGGGGAAACATTTTTTCCTTTCCCATATGACATTAACTTGACAGCCAGGAAAATACATGATATTCCTCATAAGTAAAAATATTACCTTTCAAGTAAGTAAGTCATTTGAACAAAATCTTTTTCATTTTTAGCTTATTTTGGCTAAGGATGCTTCATGCTACTGTAGCAACAGTAAGGCTTTTGAAATTAAATAATCCTGGGGTTGGATCCCACCTCTACCACCTTTTAACATTCTGACTTTGAGCAAGGTATTTAATCCTTTAGAGCCTCAATTCTTCATCAATAAAATAGGGATGATACCCACTTCATTACACTTTAAATAGAATTCTCCACCCTCCTATATTTCAAATATGGATTAGACAGTATACTAATCATTTCAAGCCTGACAAAGTATTCAACTTCTTGAAAAAAAAAAATAACGTAATCTTCAAGGCTTATTATAAGGCAACTGACCTGGTGAATAGTTTTTCCCTTCTAAGCTTGACATGGAGGCTTTGGATTTGAACTTCAAATTCAAATGGCTTGCCATTAGGTCTCCTGAGCTGAACTCTGCTCTTGGGACTACCAGCATGACATTTGTTTTTCTTAGAACTCTGGGCTGCCTGTCTGCAGCAAGTGACCCTTAGGTTCTGAAGTCAGACACATTGATTACTCCTCTGCTTCCATAATTCAAAGAGTTGGATCAGCTTTGAAAATCTCTCAACAATTTCAATCCTAGGATAGAAATACTAATATTCAGTCAGCTGATTTGAATTCCCTGTTCTCTAGAGACAACTTATTAGGGAAGTATGTGTAAACCTTGAAGCTAGCTTGCTATGAAATTTTGACAAAAAAGTTAAGATTCTTCAAAAGATGATTATGAAACAGAGGAGTGTGGAAGACTGATGTTTTTTGTCAGAAGCCAGTGGGAAGAGGCGGTGGATAAACCAAGGTCCATAACTAGGGGGATATTCCTGGGTGTCCGTGATTCCACTTGGGAGTGAGGCACAAGAACTAGCTCAGATACTGTCAGAAGAGTAGAATTCTGAGCATGAATCTAGAAACAGTTCCACTAAAAGGCAATAATGAGGGTGAGATCAGCTGATCGATTGAAAAAAGACCAAAGAACCCAAGGTGCAGTGCAAGGTAAACCATTTTGACACACTCCGAGGGCTCAAATTTCAGCAGTATTTCTACAAAAACAAGGAGCTATATTAATTACATTTAAGAAGAAAAATCAGACCTTTCCAGTGTGCATATGAATACCTCTGTCGAGAAACTGGGAAAATGGACTGTCCTGTGCCTAGTTACTCAGTCGTGTCTGATTTTTTGTGACCCCATAGACTGTAGCCCGCCAGGCTCCTCTGTCCCCAGGATTCTCCAGGCAAGAATTACTGGAGTAGGTTGCCATGCCCTCCCCCAGGAGGATCTTTACAACCCAGGGATCAAACCTAGGTCCCCCACATTGCAGGTGGATTCTTTACCATCTGAGCCACCAGGGACCTCCAGGAAAATAGATTACATTCACAAGTATGTAGTATTTGGTAGAGCCAGTTACAAGTCTGGCACTCTAAACTGAGCAAGTCCAATAGTTCAGCATAGCCATCCTGAGAATAGACCAAAGCACTTCTTCATCAGCTCTGGACCCTGTTGGATGAAAGTCCATGAGGACAGTAGCTTCCTGCATTCCAGATTCCAAGTACTCGTTTGATGAATGGGTCCCATAAAGGCCGCAGTCAAGGAGAAGCTCAAGAGGTAAAATGATACTAATGCATATATATGGAATTTAGAAAGATGGTAACAAGAACCCTGCATGCGAGACAGCAAAAGAAATGCAGATGTATAGAAGAGTCTGGTGGACTCTGTGGAAGAGGGCAAGGGTGGGATGATATGGGAGAATGGCACTGAAACATGTTAATTATCATATGTGAAATCAGTTGCCAGCCCAGGGTTGATGCTCGGGGCTGGTGCACCGAGATGACCTAGCGGGAGGGAATCGGGAGGGAGGAAGGAGGGGGGATTCTGGAGGGGGAGCATATGTATACCCATGGCGGATTCATGTCAATGTATGGTGAAACCAACACAATAAAGTAAAGAAAATTTTAAAAATAAATAAATAAAAATAAGAGGAATCCACAGGGGAAAAAAAAAGAAAGAAAGACCTCTGGAGGCACTCATCATGAGATGAGTGGCTGAAGTCAGAGGTGAAGCTGTGAGGATATTAGTCTAGGCACAGGAGATATACAATACTGTCACACCTAAGAGTTTAACATAATGGTAGACATCAGACAGGCATAAATAAATATTAAATTGCCAATTGTAATAAAGATTAGAAATGAAAATAAACAGGTTCTATGAGAAAGCAACTAGTGGAGAGGGAGACATAATTTTAATGAAGAGAGTCATAAAAAGACCTATTTGAGAAATTGGCCTGTACTCTGAGGTCAAATTATAATCATGATAGAGGACATCAGGGCTCTCCCAGTTTATGGTCTAAAAGCTAAGCAAAGGCAAAGGTAAATACCCAGAGCTAGCTACATGGATGAATATAGGATACATTAAATAGTGTCTGGGAGTACTGAATGAGGCCCTGACACAAATTAGCCCCTTTCAGTGCCTGTCATACTGTCTAGAAAGTGAAAGTGAAAGAAAGTGAAGTCACTCAGTCATGTCTGACTCTTTGCGACCCCGTGGACTATAGTCCACCAGGTTCCTCCATGCATGGAATTTTCTAGGCAAGGGTACTGGAGTAGGTTGCCATTTCCTTCTCCAGGGGATCTTCCCGACCCTGGGATCAAACCCCGGTCTCCCACATTGCGGACAGACACTTTGCCGGCTGAGCCACCAGGGAATCATGCTAATATTATTCCATTCCCTACAATCTTGCATTATACTATAAGAAACTTATTTTAAAAAAGAAAAAAAGAACAATTTCACTTCAAACTAATTAATTTAGAGTCATTCAGTATGTAAAGAGGTGAGTTTCCATAATCTTCTCTGTCACTAGTCCCATAGATAAGAGTTATTAATAGTTATCCTATGTCATTATGAGATTCTTCTTCCCAGAAAACTAGATTCCTTCCATTTCTTTCCCTAAATTTCATACATACCCTTAATTTTGCCAAACAACACAACACATTTTTAATTCTCCTGCTTTTGGAAAGATGCAATATATGATTTCCGAAAGGCATTTTTTCCTATTATTTAAAATATGTTTTCGATTCATTTGTACCCAACTCAAACTGTTGCTTGGTAAAAGCCATTTGATTTGACATACAAGCCAAATTTTGAAGATTATCACATTTTCCCCTAAACTTTTAAAAGGTAACTATGTTCTACCAGGCAACAGTAGAACTGGGCTTATGAATAATGGTAAAGTTTGTTCCGTAATTAATCTGATCAGGAATTGGAGGGGTTAAAAACAAAGCAAAACAAAAGCTCCCAAAACCTAACTGCCCTTGATTACTGGTTAGAGGAAACTGACAAATTTTAAACTGAAAAACAAATGGAAAATATGTTTAATCAGTGAAAGAAGACATGTTTCCAGGAAAGTCAAAAGCTTGGTTTTAGGTAAACCTATTAGAGACTGAGTTCAATTTACATATATTGAAAAAAGAAGAAGAAGCAGGTGAAAGATCTTAGTTCCAGCCAACTGGCTGGCTTCTTGAGCCCTAAGGAAGAACAGATGGGTGGAAGAGCCCTAAGGCACTCTGCTGGCTGAGGAGAAAAGGGACCTTGAAGTTGATCACTTAGTCAGACCTCTCATTGTTTTAACTACTACTCAGCATAGAATGGCACAACACGGGTAATAAAGTATTATGTTCCCAAAGACAGCTCCTGAAAGGCTAGCTTGGCAGCTGTTCATTTCACCTGGAAACTTCAATTCAACATTACAACAAATGGAGTCTGGCATGGAACTGTGAGAAGTTTCTAATTTATTAACATCAAGAGGCAAGTTTTAAAGGGACAGTTTACCTTTCTGCTCATTATACTTTAGCAAAGGTCAGAATCATTTACAGTTTCAAAAATATGCAAATAATTTTGACTTTGTAGTAGTGCAAACTCGGGACATTCTTCCTCACATTGATTTGGTTAGTCTAAGAAAACTCAAAAAATGACAATCACAAAATTTTGAGACATATTTATTTTCAATGTCATTCTGAAGGGTTCCAGTTTATCTCTTTCCCCACCTAAATCTAAATATTTTTATAAATATCTCACTAGTGATGGGCCATTGATGCTGAACACATAGGTGTTCTCTGAGATTGTGCTGCCCGGAGCTATTTGTTAATGGTAATCATTAATTATTTAAGCTACCTCAGCAATAATTTTGCCAGCATATGAGCCTAGAGAAAAGGTTTGTTATTTAAGGGTTAGATTTATAGTTTTGACTTCCACTTTTCTAAAAACACACAGAGAAAAATAAACCTTTAATTAAAGTGAAAGGCTAATAAATATGAGAACATACCTTAATTGTGAATAGATTTATTGGATTTAGATTTATTGGGCTAACAAAGCACAAATCTCTGGGGATTAGACATCATTGAGATCCTTGGCATCTAAAGAGAAACTGGGTCAGGATTAGTAATTGAGAGCAAGGATGATTTTCTGGAGTTCAAGCACATAGACAGTATTTTTATGAGATTAAACTAAGGCACACCATAAGCTAACACCACATAAAGAGATCCTATTTCTAGATCTTAAAGAATCTTTCGCAGGCTCCAGATCAGCTAAAATGAAATCCACTGACTCTTTAACTTCTGCCCATCATCAGCTCCATCTTTTTTTCCATTTTCTTATTATATTTTAATAATATTCTTAAACTCCTGTACTCTTCTGTCTTTTCATCGCACCTCATGAGCAAAACCTCATGCCTTATGCTGACTACTCTCTGCTTTTTCCCTGTTTTTACTCAAGTGGCCAAGGGATGTTATTGTTATTATTATAAATGACCTATTGTTATTAATATAAGTTTGAGTTCAGTAGCCTCAAAGGAACCATCAAAGCTATTTAGTAATCCTACTCAGTCCTCTGATCCTCTGCTCGCTTAATTGCCACTTAACGCCAAACAAATATATAAACACATATATATTTTTATTGAGCCTCATCTGTGAAAAGAAACTAATAATAAACCTCTTAGATTTGTTGGAAGAATTAAATGAATATGTAGCTCTTAGAATAATGACCAGCAAAAATAAGAGCTATGTAAGTGTTACTTATTGTCATTGTTGCTATTATTACTATTATTTATACATAGTTGCTTACTTACTTTCTATTTGTAGACAAGGTAAACTCAATATATCAGGACTGAATGTATAACATTCTTGAATAAACATTTCAGGGGCACCTAGTTCAGCCCCAGTCATCCAATTTCCCAAGCCAAAGCTAAAGAGACACACTTGACCCTTTCTTCTCACACACCAATCCATACCCTGCTATCCAGTCCATTTAGTGGTCAACACAATGGTAGATGGCAGAAGGAAATGGCAACCCACTCCAGTGTTCTTGCCTGGAGAATCCCAAGGATGGAGAAGCCTGGTGGGCTTCCGTCTATGGGGTCTCGCAGAGTCGGACATGACTGACGGGACTTAGCAGCAGAATGATAAACAGTGTGATGTTGTAGGCACTAGATTGCCTTTCCCCTTTTTTCCCTCATATTCTTGAAACTGTTTTCCTCCATCTAGTTCCTTATACAGCAAAGGTTTTGCAAGCACTGTATCTTCTATCATGCTTTTGCTCCACGTTCTCATATCTTATGATAGAGGGGACATTACTGACAATTGTGCAAAAATAAATGTTTCTGCTTTCTGTTTCTCAATTCAGAAAATTTTCTACCATCTATAGGAAAATGGTTTGGAGTTTAGCTTCATCACTTTGAAAGGCTCCAAAGTTAGTTCTGGTTTTCCAAGTTGTTCCTTTTGATTTTGCTCTTATTGAAACATAATACTGCATTTATTGCAAGAAAGAAGATACATAAAAAGAAAGAAGAAAACAAAATTCACCAATAATTCTTCTCCATTATAACACTTAATACTTCAGCATATTTTCTTTTTTTCACATTACTGAAATGCAAGTTTCTTACAGTCAATTACAGTATCTTATTCTAGTTAAAATAAATTCTATCTTATCAAGGTCTATCTATACGGTATTAGATACAGTGATACACATGAAAGCTACAACATTTAGTAAAATGCCACAGTTGCCTTCAAAATAGCAGCCAATTGGAAGGGGTGAAGATACATACAAATAGAGAAGCTGCTCTACTGGCATACCTATTAGATTCTGAAAAGCTCTCCTCAAAATCAATTTTTGGGTTAGAACAAAGTGCAATAGAAGTAAACACAACGTGATTGTTGGTGTTAGTCATACCTGACTGGCTTTTAACTTGAATGTATTTTCCTTTTTAAAAATAAACGTTCATAAGTAATAAGCAATACTATGGATATAACAGTGGTGTTTCTCCAATTTGTAATATGGTGGAGAGAAGTGTATTAAATGTGGGGGAAAAAAAAGACACAGAAGAGAGACAGATGAGGCATATGGAGAATATCAAATCTCTCTTTTGTGGGAATATTAAGGCTAGAATACAATATTATTGAATGAACAAAGAAATCCTATGGAAGGACTGCAACTTCATCTTGTAAAGAATTGAAATTCTCAGAGTCATGCTTCTGAAAATCAGCATCTTTACTCAGCAATGGTGTGTGTGCGAAAGTCACTCAGTTTCATTTGCCTCATTGCTAACCCATGGACTGTAGCCCACCAGGTTTCTCCAGGCAAGAATACTGGGGTGGGTAGCTATTTCCTTCTCCAGGGGATCTTCCCAACCCCAATGAAGATGAATAACTTCTTATCTTAGGACTGCCTGGGAAATTACTAATATTGTCAATTTAAGCTTTTAATTTGTAGATTTGTTAAAGTGTTTTTGCAGATTCCTCCTCTGAAATTAACTTAAATGAGACAAGCATATGTATACATACACATAACAAGCATACACATATACAAATGATTCTCATGTTTGTGGATTCTATATTATAAATTTGCCTAGGCTAAAATTTACTTGTAATCATAGAGTCAATATTCAAGGAGTTTTGTGGCTATTTTCAGACATGTGCAGAATGAAGAAACATTTGAGTCACCCCACACACATTCCCAGCTGAAGTCAAAGAATAGGATACTCTTCCTTCTTGTTTCAGCACTCAAACTGTAAACTAGTGTCTTTTTCATGGTCCATTAAAAAAGAAAGTGAAAGTGAAAGTCGCTCAGTCGTTTCTGTGTCTTTGCAACCCCATGGACTATACATGTATGGAATACATACATGGATGTATGGAATTCTCTAGGCTAGGATATTGGAGTCAGTAGCCTATCCCTTCTCCAGCAGATCTTCCCAACCCAGGAATCAAACCAGGGTCTCCTGCATTGCATGTGGATTCTTTACCAACTGAGCTATCAGGGAAGTACTAAGTCTGTTAAGTGCTGCCTTTTAAAAAAAATTTTTATGGTTTTTATTGATTTCACTGTTTAAAATAACCTCCAAATGTAGTGCTCAAGAGATGTCTAGTTCTAAGTGCAAGAAGGCTATGATGAGAAAATGTGTGTTAAATAAGCTTAATTCAAGCATGAGTTATAGTGCTATGAGTCTTAAGTTCAGTGTTAATGATAATATATATTAAATAAGGCATCTTTAAACAGAAGTGTACATAAAACAAGTGGATATATTGATCAATTGACAAGAATATTGTGATTGGAGGCTTGTAGGAGCTTAAATGTGTTTTTTAAAATATGAACATATACATATGTATTCAGTTCAGCTCAGTCACTAGTCATGTCTGACTCTTTGTGACCCCATGGACCACAGCACACCAGGACTCCCTGTCCATTACCAACTCCCGGAATTTACTGAAACTGCTGTCCATTGAATCGGTGATGCCATCCAGCCACCTCATCCTCTGTTGTCCCCTTCTCTTCCTGCTTTCAATCTTTCCCCACATCAGGGTCTTTTCAAATGAGTCAACCCTTTGCATCAGGTGGCCAAAGTATTGGAGTTTCAGCTTCAACATCAGTCCTTCCAATGAACACTCAGGACTGATCTCCTTTAGGATGGACTGGTTGGATCACCTTGCAGTTCAAGGGACTCTCTCAAGAGTCTTCTCTAACACCACACTTCAAAAGCATCAATTCTTCAGCGCTCAGCTTTCTTTACAGTCCAACTCTCACATCCATACATGACTATTGGAAAAACCATAGCCTTGACTAGATGGACCTTTGTTGGCAAAGTAACGTCCCTGGTTTTTAATATGCTGTCTAAGTTGATCATATCTTTCCTTCCAAGGAGTAAGCGTCTTTTAATTTCATGGCTGCAATCACCATCTGCAGTGATTTTGGAGCCCCAAAAATAAAGTCTGACACTGTTTCCACTGTGTCCCCATCTATTTGCCATGAAGTGATGGGAGTGGATGCCATAATCTTAGTTTTCTGAATATTGAGTTTTAAGCCAACATTTTTACTCTCTTCTTTCACTTTCCTCAAGAGGCTCTTTAGTTCTTCTTCACTTTCTGCCATAAGGATGGTGTCATCTGCATATCTGAGGCTATTGATATTTCTCCCAACTTGTGCTTCATCCAGCCCTGCATTTCTCATGATGTACTCTGCATATAAGTTAACTAAGCTGGGTGACAAAATACAACCTTGATGTACTCCTTTTCCTATTTGGAACCAGTCTGTTCTTCCATGCCCGTTTCTAACTGTTGCTTCCTGACCTGCATACAGATTTCTCAAGAGGCAGGTCAGGTGGTCTGGTATTCCCATCTCTTGAAGAATTTTCCACAGTTTATTGTGATCCACACAGTCAAAGGCTTTGCCATAGTCAATAAAGCAGAAATTGATGTTTTTCTGGAACTCACTTGCTTTTTGGATAATCCAGGTGATGTTGGCAATTTGATCTCTGGTTCCTCTGCCTTTTCTAAAACCAGCTCGAACACTTGGAAGTCCATATGTATACATCCATATGCGCGTGCATGCATGTGTGCTGTTACTTCAGTCATGTGCGACTCTTAGAGACACCAGGGACGGCAGCCTGCCAGGCTCCTCTGACTGTGGGATTCTCCAGGCATTAGTACTAGAGTGGGTTGCCATGCCCTCCTCCAGCGGATCTTCCCCATCCAGAGATTGAACCCCCATCTATTATGTCTCCTACACTGGCAAGTGGATTCTTTATCACTAGGCCACCTGGGAAGCCCTACATAAATACATATTAATACAAATATACATATTGATTAATCAGTTGACTAATACTCAACACGAAGAGTAACTTTATCTTTCCAATCCCTGGATCAGACTATATGTTGTAAATTGCATTTATTTGTTTATAAAAGACAATAGAGGACTTCACTGGTACCACAGTGGATGGGAGTCTGCCTGCCAATGCAGAGGGCACAGGTTCAATCACTGATCTGGGAAGATCTCACATGCCACAAAACAACTAATCCCGTGTTCCACAACTACTGAGCCAGCACTCTAGAGCCTAGGAGCTGCAACTACTGAGACTACATGCTGCAGCTACTGAAGCCTGCATGCCCTAGACCCCCTGTCCACAACGAGAGAAACCACCAAAATGAGAAGCCTGTGAACCACAAGTATGAGTAGTACACACTTGCCGCAACTAGGGAAAGCCTTGTGCAGCAACAAAGGCCCAGCACAACCAAAAATATACATATATATAAATATATAAAATTAATTTTTTAAAAATGACAATAGAAACTCTTTGAAACTGGGCTTTTCCCAGGAAATCTGTTGCTCAAGAACATTGCCTACTGCTGTTGTTGTTCGGTCGCCGAGTCATGTCTAACTCTTTGCGACCCCACGGACTGCAGCACACCAGGATTCCCTGTCCTTCACCATCTCCCAGAGTTGCCCAAGTTCATGTCCATTGAATCAGTGATATCACTGTCTGCTGATAACAGTTCTAACTGAAAGAGCAATGACTAAGCAAAGCAGAGGAGGTGGAGAAATCTGTCTGTCTGCTTCAGATTCAGCATTCTGGCCAAAGGATGTTTTCTCAGTAACTGAGTGAAGAGAATTAGAGAAAGAAGAGGAATGACTACCAAGAAAGAATTAACTAAATAAGACTTCCAAGTAGAACTAAATCTCTCTGCCACCAAATCAGAATATTTTTACATTCTTCATATTATTTTTAGTATTTATTACTGCTTTTATGGGCTGCAGTGTTCCATCTTCCAGGTGAATTTAATTGAATTCCCTGGGCTAAAAAGCAGAAATAAGGAAGATTTCATAGACAGAGATATATGCTCCTGAATCAAATGAAAATGAGATGTGAAAAGAACTAAACATGAAATATAGCTAAGAAATATGTAGTTCAGACTTTGACCAAAGAAGCTAAAGAATCAATTTTCAAAGCTGAAGTTATGTGGTTTCCCTTTTATTTAGAGAAGGATGGCAACCACGTATGGATTTTTATTCAAGCTAGCCTTTACTTTTTGACATCATCTTCCAGAAACAACTATTGCTTGTGAATAGCTATGTGAGTGATGACACAGAATGATTATTCCTAGAAGTATACAGCTCATTGTGGAAATCACATGCCTAGTTTTCAAGGTAGTCTCTCATCCTTTGTCTAATTTTGTGAAAACTTGGTCCTATGCCAAGGTTATACCATCAATTTTAGGCATTTTTAAATATAAACAATGACTGACAAATAGTGCTCTAAATCTATCCCCTACCTATTTGGAAAATAAGGAAAATCATCCATTTTCTTTAAATATATATCTAATAATTTGGTTATAATTTCAGCCTCTAAAAGAACTGGCAAAATTGCATTCCCAGAGTACAACCATTCTCAACCACATTAACTGACAAGAACAAAATGCATCCAGTGTGCTGAGATACTACTGTTCCAATGACAAGCTCTGCATACAAACAGGGGTGCCCCTGCCTCTGTAGACAGAAGAGGACCCATGACAAAAGATGTGCACCAAGAGACTGACAGCTTATCTTCTCCTACACTTGCTTGCTGCATTGCACATGGTAGAGAAACATGTAGCAAATTGGTGACACACAATCCTTCCTCTCCCTATAACATGTCTCAGTCTTTCTTCTCATTCTATATGTTGCATCAGTTGACCTTGTCCAACATTCATGTGTTCGTACCTGCATGCTGTCCTGTTTGAGTCTTTGTGACCCCATGAACTATAGTCCACCAGGCTCATCTGTGAATTTTTCAGGCAAGAATACTGGAGCAGGTTATCATTTCCTACTCCAGGGGATCTTCAAGACCCCGGGATCAAACTCACATCTCCTGCATTAGCAGGCAAATTCTTTACCACTGTGTCACCTGGGAAGACCTATCCAGTGTTCAAAGTTCTTCTAAAGTTAATGATCTTAGACTCTGGAAATAGTCTTTAAACATAAAAAAAGGTTTTTATATAAAGACTAATAGCAAGCTCTTTCCCATCTGACTTGAAGATAGAACATGGGCTGCTGCTACTCATTCCAGGAGGACCAAATACATGTTCTTAATTGTGAAAATAATGATGACTGTGATGTTGATGATGATCAAACCACAGCAAGTATAGAGGACTTGGACTGCAACCTGAGGGACCTCATTTTGATAAAAGAAATGCTCTGACATAAGAAATTCTGATCTAGTTGCAAATTCAACCTTACTCTGCATTCAGCAAGAATTTGCTAAGCATCAACTGTGAGATCAGTGTTGTGACAGAACCCAGTTCAGTTCAGTTCAGTTACTCAGTCATGTCCTACTCTTTGCAACCCCATGGACTACAGCACCCCAGGCCTCCCTGTCCATCACCAACTCCTGGAGTTTACTCAAACTCATGTCTATTGAGTAGGTGATGCCATCCAACCATCTCATCCTCTGTCTTCCCCTCTTTCTCCCACCTTCAATCTTCCCCAGCATCAGGGTCTTTTCAAATGAGTCAGTTCTTTACATAAGATGACCAAAGTATTGGAATTTCAGCTTCAGCATCAGTCCTTCCAATGAATATTCAGGACTGATTTCCTTTAGGATTTACTGGTTGGATCTCCTTGCAGTCCAAGAGACTCTCAAGAGCCTTCTCCAACACCACAGTTCAAAAGCATCAATTCTTCAGTGCTCAGCTTTCATTATAGTCCAACTCTCACATCCATAGACAGAACCCAAGGAATAGATAAAATTACAGACTGAAGACCTATTTCTGTCAAATTGATTTGCAACTTATTTTAAAATGACTTTTGTGAGTGAAAGTATTAAGAAATGTTTAAAGATAATACATAATTACTGTACTATTTTTGAGTTTAGAGTTTGAGTAATCAAAGGAGACTTCATGGAGGTGAGGCTTCAGGTCAGCCTTGAAGAACACATAGGATTAGGAAATAAGGACATATACTCACTTTGTAAATATTTACTGTATAGCTACGGTATTCTAGTACTACTAGAATCATAGACTGATATAATTGAAAGGCCCATTTGAGACTATAAAATACCTTCTCAATATACAAATGAGGAAATGGTATCTAACATTTACTCCCTCTGGATGGCCAATTGTAGTAAACTATGACCATAATGACAAAAACAAAAACCAAGAAACCAAGAATTCATTTCCATTGTTAAGAAATGAATCCTCATAAAAAGAGAGGGTTTTTTAAACTTTTTTTCTTATAAAAACTAATCCTAAGGTTTGCCATACATTTCCTATATTTAATTATTTTTTTTATTTCATTTTTTTGTAAATGGATGGTCTTTAGCAAAATGTGTACAACTAACCTCCAGTTTAGTATGTTTGTCTAGTTTATGTATTAGCCACAGATGTTAAATTCCAAGGTATTTTATATTAACTTTTAGATTATACTTTGGAATTTTTTTTTTCTTCTTCTTCTTCCCAAAAATGAGAGCAAAGAAAAGAAGCCAGGTATATGTGAGACATTTGTTGAGAGGCAGCATGTCATTTAGTTCCTAAGTCCTGTCCAGCTCTTTGCGACCCCATGAACTATAGCCCACAAGGCTCCTCTGTCCATAGGATTCTCCAGGCAAGAATACTTGGGTGGGTTGCCATTTCCCTCTTCAGGGGATCTTCCCAACCCAGCGATCAAACCTGTGTCTCCTGCTTTACAGGCAGATTCTTTACCACTGAGCCACCTGAAAACCCTGAGAGGCAGCATACACAGGGGTTAAAGCTTAGCCTCTGAGTCAGATTAATTAGGCATCAAATTCCAGCACTGGAATTTGGATACCTGTCTACAAGTTAATCTAGAGGCCTCAAATCCCTTTTCTATAAGACAGGTACTATTCTACCTAATTCACAGGATGAATGTAAAGATTAAAGTAATTAATGTATGCAAATAATTAACAATGTTGGCATAGAGTATATTCTCAATAAATTATAAGTGTTAGTTATTATGTATCTTGAAGTGAAGATGAATTACATTAATGTTTGGCCACTAAACTGGTGTCAGGATTGCTAACCAGGTAATTATTGTCACATTCATGACAAAAGGTTTTCAATTGTGCATGAAGGTGTAAATGCATCTAATTGAGCATGCAATTGTCAGGAAAAGAAAGATGAGTAAGAGACTACAAGGACTGCTTTAGCTTGAACATCTGTTAATTATATAAAGCACTTAAGACTTTTATCTGATTTTTGTTCTAATTTTGAAACTAATTAATGCTCGTAACAAAAATCTTAGAAAACACAAATATATTAAAAAATCAACCAAAATCACCTGCAGTAATGCCATGTGAAAGACACTGATGAATTTCTTTCCAGAATATCATATATATGTGATTTTCAATATATATAGTTTTGTGTATGTATACAATTTATAAAATTTACATTTTAATGTAAGTGTTAGAGTCCAACTACATGAATTTTATATTCTGCTTTTCACACTTTATGCATTTCCTAAGGCATTAAATCATATTCAGAAATGTTATTTATTATATAATAATATATTGCCATTTTTAGACATTGTTTCTAATGATTATCTATAAATAATGCTAAAACAAACATCCTTGGAAAGAAATAATTGTCTCTATAATACTTTCCTGAGGATAAATGCTTAGAAATATTTTTACTGCATCAAATAAAACTGATACTTTTTAAAATATGTATGCATATAGGTAAACTTCGCTCCAGAAAGTTTAGGCTGATTTATTCATTATAATGTAAAGAAGTGTTCAATACCCAATTCACTGAGCTTCTCACCACAGGACACTGTTTTTCAAAATAGCTGTAATAATAATTACTGACAATTACTAAGCCCTTGAAATGTGGCAGAACCTGTTCTATTTTACAGATGCTGTATTTTTAAAGCTCAGTAATTGTGTAAAGTATATTACAATTAACCCCATTTTAAAGACTAAAAAGCTATGGCACAAACATAATTCAATGTCCAAAGTTACTCGTTAGAAATGAAGGACTCAAACCCAGGCAGTGTGTTTTCAAAGATCATTCTTTTTATTGCAATACGTTATTATTTTCCTGTAACACTAATCAATATTAGTTTTTAAAATAATAATCAATATTAGTTTTTAAAATAATTCCCCAATTTGAAAGACAAAAAGCTCACTTGTTTTATTTTCCATAATTTCCTTAGTAAGTTCATGTTCTTAATTTGTTCATTTGTTTTATACACTTTGCTTTTTCCATATGAATTTTCTATTCATGATTATCCTTTATAAAACACTTTTTTTCTGAGGGCTAGAAGAATCTAATCTAAAATTAGATTCTGACTGACTATCTTTGGAGTAATAATAAATATGGATCTTCAAGATGGTGGCACAATTTATTCATTTGCATGAATTTGGAGAAAACTTACTAATTGTGTTCTCTGGTAAGCTTTGGGTTCCCTGCCTGCCAATGCATATTGCATTTTACAGGTCTTTTTAGATGTTCATTTGGTTTGTAATTGATAGATCTCCTGAAAGCAAAAACTCACTGGAGATTTATTGAGTATGAAATGGTGAATATTGAAATCATTTAAACATTGATATTAAAATAGATCTCCTAGCTGAATAGCTTTCTGTTCTGCTGTTTCTGAAATGAATGCATTAGTTTAAAATTTTTAAGCAAAACAGATGTGAAGTGGTAATGTTTGAATTGTGATAGACTGTTCTCTGCCAGATTTGCTGGTTGCCTTTCCACACTCTGGAAATACTAGAGACATTTACAGCCCTAGTGATATTTCCAAATGCTTTAATAAATCTAGTACACTTACATGATTACTTGTAATTCTAGAAATAACCCTGGATCAGAAGACCTTGCTTCATTAGTGGGGCATGAAGAATGAATGTTCTATTTAAGGGCAGCAGAGAAAAGGACAGGCATGAGGTTGAGGTGCAATAGGAAGAGGAAGTAAGCCATTAGCCAAATGTCTTTTGTTCCATTCAAAAAAAGGAAAATGAGAAATTAGAGTAATTTTGTGAGACCAAAAGAAGTGGCATTACTCCTTGGAAGACTGAGATCACCTAGGGAAACCTGGAAGTCAACAGAATACAGCAATTTGGTTTGGGACTAGATGTGCAAAAATGTTCCACCAGCAATGAAAAACATTCTCCCCATTTTCTCTTCACTTTAAAATCTATATTTAAAACATTATCATAGCAATATATTAGGACCCTGATCAGAGATAATTGGTCCAATAAAATGAGATAATTGAAAAATGTTAAGTAAAGGACTTTTTAAATTTATTATTATTATTATTTTACTAGAGGGTGAGTAAACCTAGATTGGGTGTTCTATTGGGACTGACTAGACTGGGGCTTCTCAGGTGGCACTAGTGGTAAAGAACCTGCTTGATGATGCTGGAGATGTAAGAGGCACGGGTTCAATCCCTAGGTTGGGAAGATCCCCTGGAGGAGGGCATAGCAGCCCACTCTGGCATTCTTGCCTGGAGAATCCCATAGACAGAGGAGCCTCATGGGCTGCAGTCCATCAGATCACAAAGAGTCAAAGACAACTGAAGCGGCTTAGCACACATGCACGGAGAAGGAAAGTTTTAAATACAAATGTCTTCCTAAACCCTGCCACCCCAAGTTGTCTCTCAATGCCCCTCAGAATCCAGTTGTGTCCTATATATTACAGTCCTTCATTTTGATCTTATGGAATTAGCTGACACATTCACAGGAGGGTATAGCAATAACAAACAAACAAAATCCCTACCCTGACTGACATGAAGTAACTCAGCTGGGCTGATATATATGCAATAAAATAGGTAAACAATCATTAAGATATAACTAAGCCAAAGTGATATACAAAAATGGGCATATGTAGACTGATTCAGAACTTCTTACAAGCTAACATATGAAAGCTATAAATTCCCTGACACTTTGATATACTAACATTTCTATGGTTAGAGAAAGGAGAATTCAAAATTTGGGAAATTTTAAATAAACAGGAAATAATATTTCAAGAGAAGAATACAATGCAGAGACATAGCAGAAAGCTCTGTTTCTTAGAACTCTTCTCAGAAATTTATTCAGAGAATTTCCATATGCACAGGCAGTGGGATTCTGCTCAATGTTTAAAAACAAACTCTCTGGGAAAAGCAAATAAATTTATAGAGTTTTTTTTAATTTCCATGGTATACATGCCACATCATGGCCAGTTTTGGGCTACAAATGAAATATGCCTGAACTGGAATTGGGAAGTGTTGCAGCTGGCTCTTGTGAGTCTGTACAAACTGGTTTGTGGACACCACCTGTCAGAGGCCTCCATGAAATGGACAACAGTCACAGAAGAGCCCACTTAGAAAACGCACCAGTTCTCCCATCAACCTCTTACAATGGAAGGTTCCTTGAACAAGAAGACATTTATATCTAGTGTTCACTTTACGCAGTTAACCACTTTCCTGCCAAATCACAAGAAACAGAAAAAATGATGACTTGAGATCTTGTACCCAGAGAAGCCCTAGTACCAGCGTTTGGTCAGGGTGTTGCTGGGGCCACCCATAGCTCACTGCTAGTTAACCTCTTTGGAATAAGTCAGCAAAAGCAATACTCTAAGGCCTAGCATCTTTTACGTCTGCACGCATGTGCGCACACACACACACACATCAGAAAAAGACACATAAAACCAACGTCTATGGGTTCTGTGTTCAAAATCCTCCATTTATGCCCCAAAAGTCACTCTACCCTGCTTTATATCTTATGAGTTTGACCTGTAGGAACTACATCAATGGGCTGCATTGCCCCTGACTTAACAATTGTATTTGGATAATGGGAAGAATGAGCAGATTCACAAAGGGAGAGACGTGACATCAGAAAATTCTCTTGGCTCCCTTTCAGTGGTCCCCATGGGCTGATTGCCTCCAGAGGTCACAGGTCCTATTACATGCCCCCCTTTACAGAGCTGCTTTGTCTCCAACTTTTGATCATCTGTCTGCTTTCCTTCCTTCTTCAGGATAAAACATAGTAAGGACTTTTGATTCTTTTTAGTTTTTCTTCATCTTGCCCTAAACCATGATCAAAATATCCTTTTAAGAAAAATTTTAAATATTTATTTATTTATTTGGCTGTGCTGCATATTAGTTGTGGTATGCAGGATCTTCAATCCTTGCGGGAACATGGAAGTGATCTAGTTGTGGTATGAGAACTCTTAGTTGTGGCATGTGGGATCTGGTTCCCTGACCAGGGATTGAACCCAGGCCCCTCTGCATTGGGAGCATGGAGTCTTAGCCACTGGACCACCATGGAAGTCCTTCAGAATACCCTGTCTGAGTGAGCTGTTTTCCCCTGCCAGGACCCTGGCAGATGTTGGAACTAAATGTGAAAAAGGCACATTTCTGCTGGTACTAAATCTTGGTATATATAGTAGGTACAGTAGCATGAGAGACACTCTTTCATATAGACTGCTTGGATGCTAGATATATCTTTTGTCGTATTAAGTCTATTCCCAATGGTAAGCTGGAAAAAGTTCAACAACCAGCTCTAAGAAAAAAATCCTGTCTTCCTTGGTTTTTGTTTTTCTCTCCAAGTCTGGGATGGATTATCTGAGGACAAACAAATCAAGGCTTCATCTACCAAACTCCCAAGTATCCAGTGAGCTAGGTTATACCTTTCCCTCTTGCCCTAACTCCCTACTGCTGCTGACTATACTCTTTTGGTCACTGGGATATCTGAGATATATTTACTATAAGCACCAGAGACAAACACTTTATGAATCAGAAGCAGTGAAAATATAACAACTAAGCAGAAAACTTGAAAGATGATTTGGTGTTTGAGAACAATTACAATGAATGGATATTAAACATACTCACATATTATGCCATGGGGGAATTTTAGCTGGAGACCGGCAATAGACGTCATGAAACAAATCCCAGAGGAAAAGAAAACAATAGCCCAAAGCACCTTCTCTCCGCTTGGCCTGAGCGAGAGTTTGGCATCCTCCTAAGGGAAAAGAAATGAGAATTGTATACCCTGTGGTTCATTTCCCAAAGGTTATAGCAGCATAAAGACTAGTTTTTAAAGTCTAATATGAGACATCTTCTTTCCCCTCCCCCAGATAATATACTCTGCAGTCCTGAAGGCTACAGTACAGCTTATGGTCTCTGGGGGGTTGTGGAGACAGGGTCACGAAATGCCTTGAAGATATTCATTGTACCCGTATGAGCAAGAAAATAATAGACCTTTTAATGCACAATAGAGACAATAATCCTGAATGTTATGGGAAAATGATACTTTTTATTTTCAGAATTCTTTCATAACATTAATATAAATGAAACTATCATAGAGAAGTGTGTTATTTCTTTCATAAGTTAATTCTTTTCTCCAGTTGTATCAGTTTTGAAAATCTTCATAGTTAAAAATTGTAATGGAAAATAATCTATTCCAACACCATCGTTTGTTTTACTTTTCCTGATGGGTTCCTGTGGCTCAAGGATTCAGAATTCTATTAAAGCAAGGGAGTCATTGTGTTTTAGGGAAAGATAAGTCTAAAGCAAATTGGATCCAAGATACTAAACCCTTAGGGAGAAGAATAAGACATAGTTTCTACTCACTGCTGAGTAGAGATATAATGAAACAAAGTACAGCCTGGGGAGATAAGTCTGTCAGTGGATTCACATGGAACAAACATGTATTACAGAGAAAGAAAAAGGGAAAGCTCTTTGGAAGAAGGACATCTGATCTGAACTTTCAAAGAAAGAATAGAAGTCTTCCATATCACTAAAGGAAGGAAGAGAACTCCAGATGAACTGGGAAGTATTTACAAAAGGGGTAACAAGATGTTTCTGATCAGTTAACAGTAGCCTGGTATTATGAGCTTATAAACACAAGGTAATGACACTAGAAAAGAAGAAACAGTGAGAGCTTTGTATCTTGTGGGTCAGTGCTTTTAAGTGGAGTTCGTAACACCCAACAGGGACATAAGATGATCCACTGAGTATTTAAACTTCAAGTCCTATTTTTTTTTAATCTATTTACAAGAAGGTCAGGTCACATGAAATACACAAAGTAATCGTGAGTGAAGAGAGTTCCTTAACATAAAGGGAAAAGAAAGAGAAATAGGACTCTCAATCATCCTTTTATATTGAGCAACTTGCATAGTTCACATGTGCCCAGTCAAGTAGATTTCCTGCATAAATATCTAGTTTTAATTAAATCCTCAAAATGAAAGTGAACAAAAAAAGAAACTGGGTTAAAGGTAATACATTACTGCAGGAACTACCATGTTCACTAACATAAAACAATAAAAGGAAGGGACTGAAACATTTTCTAACTCTAGGAAAACTTTCATCCACATAGCAAACTTAAAAAAGCAACCTAATCAAATTGCACACGGTGTCAGCCTAGAAACAAAAATCATCAGTGAAAACATGAAAGATGATCATATCCACGATTATAAATGAGAGCCCCAAGCACAGATTTTCCCTCAGTTGATTAGGTAATAGATATATGAAGGCATCATGATAAGGCCCCAAAACGTTAACAAACTAAGCAACTAGGTCATGATACATACCTTAACTATTTTTTAAGTAATATTTAGGCCATTTTATGCTCAAGCCAGTACTTACAAAGTTTTATTAAAATTTAATAATAAATAAGGCCTGTGGATTGTACCAATGTGAGTGACCTGGTTTTCATATTTGATGTTATATTAGAGTTATATAAGATGTTAGAACATTCTAAGGAAGCTGAGTGAAGGATACATGGAACCTCTTGACTATTTTTGAAAATCCCTATGACTTTATAATTATATCAATGTTAAAATTGTTTTAACTTAATTATAAATATTTGTAAGTTGATAAAGTTTTCTCCTTAATAACTCCTTAAAAATATCATTCCAATTAATTTTCTCCTCAATAATTCCATTAAGGAATTTTTAAAAATTCCATGGATAGAGGAACCTGGAAGGCAACAAACAGTCCATGGGATCTCAAAAGGGTTGGTCACAACCTAGTGACTTAACAATTTCATTTCTCTTTAATAGCAAAAAATAAACAAAGAGTTATGTAGCATCTTTTCTGTTCTTTCTGATATAGTGAAAAAAATGGTTAAAATAATACATAAAAATAATCTGGAAATAGACTCAAATGTGTTCTTCTACCAGCAAAATATCAGAGAGACATAGAAGATATTGCTGAAGGTTTGAAGAAAAAGAAGCTAGAATAAGTAATGCAGTGAGCAAAATATACTATAGAGTTACAAAAAAATGCAGATATTTATAACAAGTCTTAGCTTTGCTATTTGTAACATTTTGTTTCAAAAATTAAGACATGTAGAACTCTCTCTTTTTTAGTTTACAAAAACCAAACACGAACTAAGGGAAATAAATTCTTACCAACAATTTTTTTATTTAATAGTAATAATAATCTATGGTGGGGAAACCTATTCAAAGTGATCACCAATGGAGTTGTTTCATTGAACTGAATTTTTTTTTCTTTTAACTCCAGGTTTTTTTTTTTTTTCAAAATTAAAAATTAAAGTCTTTAAATATAGTAGAATCCCTTGGAATCCTTCTAACATGCTGGCAAACCTATATGACTACCATGTACACATGTCAAAAATTGTCCTACTTACTCCAAGGTATAACTGTATAATCAACTCAAGGTTTAAAATAGTTATATGCATGCCAACTCAAGAGGACTTGAGCCATAGTTTTGAGAACAGTATTCGTAATATGAGAGTCAATTTGATTTTAGCAAAACAGGTTTATCAGTCACATTAAATTAATGTTGTTAATCTGACTTTTATTGGTTTGGTAGTATCCCTTGTATTTAATATGTAAATTTGTCTTGGTTGTATTCTAGGATAACAGCTATAAGCAGATGGAGCTAATACCTACCTTTTGGTTCATAAACACTTCAATGTTGTTCTTCAGTCACTAAGTCATGTCCAACTCTTTCTGACCCCATAAACTACAGCATGCCAGGCCTTGCTGTCCTTCACTATCTCTTGGAATTTGCTCAAACTCATGTCCATTGAGTCAGTGATGCTATCTAATCATCTCATTTTCTGCTGCTCCCTTCCCCTCTTGCCCTCAATCTTTCCCAGCATCAGGGTCTTTTCTGAGTTGGCTCTTTGCTCCAAAATATTAGAGCTTCAGCTTCAGCATCAATCCTCCCAATGAATATTCAGGGTTAATTTCCTTTAGAATTGACTGGTTTAATCTCCTTGTAGTCCAAGGAATACTCAAGAGTTCTCCAGCACCACAATTCAAAAAACATCAATTCTTTAGTGCTCAACCTTCTTTATGGTCCAACTCACATCCATATATGACTATTGGAAAAACCATGGCTTTGACTATATGGACATTTGGCAACAAAGTGATGTCTCAGCTTTTTAATATGCTGTCTAGATTTGTCATAGGTTTCCTTCCAGGGAACAAGTGTCTTTTAATTTCATGACTGCAGTCAGCATCCACAGTGATTTTGGAGCCAAGGAATATAAAATCTGCCACTATTTCTACCTTTTCCCCATCAGTTTGCCATGAAGTTATGGGACCAGATACCATGATCTTAGTTTTTTGAATGTAGAGTTTTAAGCCAGCATTTTCACTTTTCCTCTTTCACCCTCGTCAAGAGGGTTTTTAGTTCCTCTTCACTTTCTGCCATTAGAATGGTGTTATCTGCATATCTGAGATTGTTGATATTTTTTAAATACTTAAGTAACATTATTATAAAAATCATTGAAGTTAATACTCAAAATGCAAGAAATTTTTAAAAAATTCTTTAAAGGGGACCATACATTACTCTTCCCTTGTGGCTCAGCTGGTAAACAATCTGCCTGGAATACAAAAGACCTGGCTTTGATCCCTGGGTTGGAAAGATCCCCTGGAGAAAGGAAAGGCTACCCACTCCAGTATTCTGGCCTGGAGAATTCCATGGACTATAGTCCATGGGGCTGCAAAGTGTCCGACACGACTGAGAGACTTTCACTTTCACACATTACTCAAGTTTGAGAAACATAGCCTAGGTCCTTATGAACTCTCCCAAACTCTGAGTAAGATTTCCCAGGAATAAATCAACAGATAAGCAATTTGTATGGGAGCAGAGACAGGTAGGGAGAGGAGTCCCATTGAAAATAGAAGCAGCACTATAATAATAGCATGATACTAAAGGAAAATTTTACCACACTTTTGTCTGTTCCAATGCTAAAGATACGATGACTATCACTGACTCCTGTGACGGTATCAGTTATGTGGATACCTGAATACAAAGACAGACACAACCATGACCCTCTAAAGTAACTGGGTGCTATTCCATCACAGGTTTACCTTGATGAAAACTCCTCATAATCGGTAGTAAGAATTCCTAACTGAAAAGACAATACAACTTTGTGGCAGATGAAATGGCCCCATTGTTGGAGATCAAAGCTTCTAGCACTTCTAATACCAACTGTGTAAAAGTTGCAGTTATGTGACTTTAATCAGTCTCTAAATAAAGACTATAATTATTTCAGAAGAGTAACTACAATGAACATTTTCTTATTACAGCCTGAGATAAGGTCAGGATTAGAGTGAGTTATAACAGGATTTTGTCCCCTGTGTTCCCACTTTAAAAAAGAGGGGTGTACAAGTATTATTACAAGGAGATGTTTACATGCATGAAGAATGCAATATCAATTACTCCAAAATACCTGGGAAATATTATATTTTTTATGACTGCCAAAAAATAAGAATCATTAATCATATCAAATTGATTGAGAGGAAACAGAATAATTTCTTTTGATTTGTCAGAGCTTTAACATATCCCTATGCTATCTTTGTGCTCTTTTTGTGGAATCTCTTTCTTCCTCTTGTTCAATACACTCCCAGTCTCTTTCCCACAGCAGGTTTCAGCTTTTTTCCAAATGGCATTCCAACGCACTTTCCCAGGTTCCTATCTGCTTTCCAGTGACTGACACCTGGGAGACAGATGGTACAAATGGCCCGCTGTATATTTGCTGGATTGATGAAGAAAACTGTCAGGAACCTGACTACATTGTCCTGGTGCCTTGTGGCAGAATTGGCTGCTGGGGAGGAGTGACAATGACTGGAAATAATTTTGATTAAAATGATCTGGAGCTTGTTGTATTGCAAGTGTTACTTTTATTCCTCCTCTTTTTTATACTTACTCATCCCTGGATTTTTGCCTTGAAAACATATTATGAGTAAATTGGACACCACAGCATCTTAAAACTTGGACATAATCCTCTTTTTCTGGGAGCACATTTTTGCTAGAACAGATGGACTTCATAACTCTTCATGTCCTTCTGTGTACCATGATGATACATGATACCATACGTGGAAATGGATTTGCACATCTCTGTCATGAACTCTATTGTTCTGGAATGACAAAGACCAACAATCTGACAGCCTGGGTATAGAGAATGATCACAAAGTCCTAGCCTCATATTTAAAATAGAGAAATATGGAGTTTTAAAAATCAATTAAATTTAAAATCTGCATAATTTGCCAACTCAGAATGAGTTAATTGATTCCTTAGGTCAATTGAATCTACCAGTGAGACCTGTCAAGGAAATCATCTGTGCTCATTTATTCAATCAATAATTATTTATTATTTATCAAATTGCCTGCTAGATGACTGGGCCACTACTAGAGTCTGGATGTTACCTTCCCCAGGTGTTTCCTATGCCATTCCCTTCAACCCCTCCCTCCAGTACTCTGGAGAGTTCTCAAGTTTTCTCTGGTCCTGAAACAGATGTTATGCCTGTGCCATGTTCTCTTTGCCCTTTCACTTCATAAGATCTACATTACCTGAGAAAAGTTGAGGTTGCCTACACCAAGAAACTATTGAAGTTTAACCTTCCTGGCTTTTCTTCACAAAAGCCTCTTTCTGAGAACTGGGAGGAGCTTTCTCAATGGGTTCATATTGTGCAAATGTAAAATATTTTGGTATTACATTTCCTAAAGAGGGCTCATCAAACTGTATTAGCTTCAGGCTCCTCAAAACCTGGGCTTGAATTGCTGAATCCTATGGCAGTTTTATTTTTAGTGTTTTGGGAAACCGCCGAACTGTTTGCCAATTTACATTTCCACTAACAATGCACCAGGGTTCCCTTTCCTCCACATCCTCTCCAACATTTGTTATTTGCAGATTTTTTGATGATAGACATTGTGACAGATGTAAGGCGATATCTCGTTTGGGTTTTGATTTGCATTTTTCTGGCGAATAGAGATGTTGAGTATTTCTTCATGTGTCCATTGATCATCTGTTCATCTTCTTTGTCTCTTCAGGTCTTCTGCCCAATTTTTAGTTGAGCTGTTTACTTTTTGGATATTGAGTTGTATAAGTTAGTTATATGTTTTGTATGTTAACCACTTATTGGTCATATTATTTGTAAATACCTGCTCCAATCCAGGAGGTTGTCTTTTCATTTTGTAAATGGTTTCCTTTGCTGTGCAAAAGCTTATAAGTTTAATTAGGTTCCATTTGTTTTTGCTTTTGTTTCCTCTGCTGTAGGAGAGAGATTCAAAATGCACTGCTATGATTTATATCAAAGAATGTTCTGCCTAAGTTTTCTTCTAGGTTTGTGGTCTTACATTTACTCCTTTAATCCATTTGGAGTTAATTTTTGTATATGCTATAAGAAAATGTTTTAATTTCATTCTTTGGTATGTGGCTGTCCAGTTTTCCATGTGCCACTTATTGAAGAGATTTTTTTCTCCATTATCTGATTTTTCCTCTTGTGTCACAGGTTAATTGACCATAGGTACCAATGATTTATATATAGGATTTATTTCTGGGTTCTCTATTCTGTTCTGATCTGTTCTGCTCTGATTCAGACGTGTGTTTTTTGTTCAAGTATTATATCATTTTGGTACTGTAGCTCTGGTGTGTAGTCTGAAGTCAGGGAGCATGATACCTCCAGCTTTGTTCTTTTTTTCTCAAGATTGCTTTGACAATTCTGAGGGTATTTTCATTTATTTGTTTATTCATTTTTGTGGTTCCATATAAATTTTAGCATTATATTTAGGTTTTCTGATTCTGTGAAAACATCATGGATTTTTTATAGGGATTGCATAAAATATGTAGATTGTTTTGGGTAGCTTGTACATTTTAATGATATTAATATTTCCAGACTAAGAACATGATTTATCTTTTCATTTATTTGTATCAACTTCAATACTTTCATCAATATTTATAATTTTCAGAGTATAGGTTCTTTACCTTCTTGGTTAAGTTTATTCCTAGGTACTTTATTCTTTTTGATGCAATTTTAAACAGGATTTTTTGTTTGTTTTCTCTTTCTGATAATTCATTATCAGTGCATAGATTTCTGTATATTAATTTTGTATCCTGCAACTATACTGAATTTATTTATTAGTTCTACTAGTTCTTTGATGGATACATTTTAGGGTTTTCTATAAATAGTATCATGTCATTTTCAAACAATCAGGTTTACTTCTTCCCTTTCAATTTGGGTGCCTGTTTTTTTATTTCTTTTCTGATTTCTGTGGCTAGGACTGGCAATACTATGTTAAATAAAAGTGGCAAGAGTGGACATCCTTATCTTGTTCCTGATTTTAGAGCAAAGACTTTCAGCTTTTCTCCATTGAGTATGATATTAGCTGTGTGTGCATGCTCATTTGCTCAGTCATGTCTTGCTCTTTGCAACCCCATGGGCTGTAACCCACCTGGCTCCTCTGTGCATGGACTTTTCCAGGCAGGAATACTGGAATGGCTTGCCACTCCCTACTCCAAATGTTAGCTACAAATTTGTTATACATCACCCTCATTATGTTGAGATGTGTTCCCTCCACACCAAATTTGATGAGAGTTTTTTTTATCATGAATGGATGTTGAATTTTGTCAGATGTTTCTTTTGTCATATGTCAGATGTTTCATGATTGAAACAATCATGGAATTTTTATACTTTTTTGCTGGCATGGTGTATCACATTGATTACTTTGCATGCATTGAAACATCTTTGCATCCCAGGCATAAATCTCCCTTGATCCTGGTGTATGACCCTTTTTATATTTTGTTGAATCTGATTTGATAATATTTTGTTGAAGATTTTTGCATCTGTGTTTATTAGAGATACTGGCTTGTACTTTTCCTTTATGCACTGTCTTTGTCTATTTTTGGTATCAGGGCAATGCTGACCTTGCATTGAACAGAATGAATTTGGGAGTGTTCCTTCCTCTTCAATTTTATGAAATAATTTTAGAAGGATAGGTTTTAGCTCTTATTTATATGGTTGGTATATGTTCCCTGTGAAGCTGGACTTTTGTTTGCTGGGAGATTTTTTTTAATCACAAATTCAATTTCACTACTATAATTGGTCTGTTCAGATTGTCTATTTCTGTTTCAGGCTTAGAAGATGGCATGTTTCTAGAAATTTATTCATTTCTTCTAGGTTGTCTAATTTATTGTCATATAATTGTTTATAGTAATCTCTCTTTTTTATTTCTGTTATGTTGGTTGTTATGTCTTCTTTTTCATTTCTTATTTTCTTTGAGTCCTCTTTATTTTAATGCACCTCACTAAAGATTTATCAATTCTGCTCATCTTTTCAAAAAAAGAGAAGTTATTAATTTCAATAAGCTTATATTTGTTTTTTCTTGTTCTCTCTTTTATTTATTTTGTCTCTGATTTTCATTATATCCTTCCTTTTGCTGACTTTGGATTTTATTCTTCCATATCTAATTCTTCTAGGTGGTAGGTTTTTTATTTGACATTAGTCTGGTTTATTGAGATAGATCTGTATTGCTGTAAGCTTCACTCTTAGAACAGCTGTTATTATATCCCATACATTTTGGAAAGTTGCATTTTTATTTTCATTTTTCTTAAGATATTTTCTGATTTCCTATTCAGTTTCTTCAATGACCCATTGGGGTTTTAGCAATGTGTTGTTTATTCTTCACATGTTTGTCGTTTGAGTTTTTCGCATTTCTTTCTGTAATTGGATTTCTAGTTTCATATAGTTACACTCAGAAAAAAAATGCTTGGTATAGTTTCCATCCCCTTAAATTTGAGACTTGTTTTGGGACCTAGAATGTGATCTGTTCTAGAGAAAATCTCGTGTGCCCTTAAAAGAATATGTATGCTATTGCTTTTGGATAGAACATCCTTTAGATGTCTATTAAGTCCAATTAGTCTAACTTGTCATTTAAGACTACTATTTCCTTACATATTTTCTATATGGATGATCTATTCATTGATGTAAGAGAAGTGTTAAAGTTTCCTACTGTAATTGAATTATTGTCAATTTCTCCTTTACTGTCTATTAATATTTGCTTTATATATCTGTGTGCTCCTATATTAGGTGTATATATATATTAACAAGTGTTATGTCTCCTTCTTGTATTGATCCCATTATCATTATACAATGCATTTTTTTTGTCTTTTGTTATACACTTCATTTTAAAATATACTTTGTCTGATAGGAGCTTTGCTAGCCAAGCTTTCTAGTCATTTCCATTTACATGAAATAATCATTTTCTAGGGCTTTTCTCATAGCTCAGGGTAAAGAATCTTCCTGCAATGCAGGAGATCCTGGTTTGATTCCTGGGTTGGGAAGATCCTCCGGAGAAGGAATAGGCTACCTACTCCAGTATTTGGGGGCTTTCCTTGTGGTTCAGTGATAAAGAATCCACTTGGAATGTGGGAGACCTGGGTTTCATTCCTGGGTTGGGAAGGTCTTCTGGAGAAGAGAAAGGCTACCCACTCCAGTATTCTGGCTTTGAGAATTCCATGGACTGTAATCCATGGAGTCGCAAAGAGTTGGACACTACTGAGCCACTTTCACTTTAATCATTTTCTATCCCTTCACTTTCAATTTTTTGTGCATGTCTTTTAGCTCTGACATGAGTCTCTTGTATCTTGTAGCATACAAATGGGTCTTGTTTTTGTTTTAATCTATTTAGTCACCCCATGCCTTTTGATTGGAACAATTATTCCATTAACATTTAAAGTGATTCTTGGTAGTTACATACTTTTTGCCATTTTGTTATTTGCTTTCTGGTTGTTTTTGTAGTTTTCTTCCCTTGCAACTTGATGATTTCCTTTAGTGATATTCTTTTGTTTTCTCTAGTTTTTGTGTATCTAATGCATATTTTTGATTTGTGGTTACTAAGGGATTCATATAGGTTGACCCATATCCTTGTTTTAAATTGGTACTCATTTAAATTCAAACACATTCTAAGAAATCTACATTTTTTTACTCCCCTACCCACGTTTTATGTTTTTGATGTCATAGTTTGCATCTTCATGTTTATCACTTCACTGTTTATTTTAGTTATAGTTGATTTTATAATGTTTTTCTTTTACTCTTATATCACCTTATTTCAGTGGTTGATCTACAACCTTCCCTGTTTATTCACTTTTTCTTATAGATCCTTCTTGTTGTTGTCTTTTCCACTTAGAGAAGATTTCTCAACATTTTCTTTCAGGGTAGTTTTAGTATTGATCAACTTTTTTTGTTTTTCTCCTCTCAGAAGTTTTTTTGTCTCTCTTTCAATTCTAAATGATAATCTTACTGGGTGAGTATCCTAGGTTGCAGATTTTCCTCTTTTAGAAGTCTAATTATATAATGTCATTTCCTTCTAGCCAGCAAAGGTTTTGAAGAAAAATCAGCTAGTGGCCTTATGGGTGTTCTCTTGCATGCGATTCTTTGTCTCTTGAGGCCTTTATAATTCTCTTTAACTTTTGTCATTTTAATTATGATAGGTCTTTGTGCTAATCTGTTTGTATCACTTCATTTGGGATCTTCTGTGCTTCCTGTACCTGGATGTTTTCTTCTTCAGGTTTGAGAAATTTTCAACCATAATTTCATCAAATAAACTTTCAGCCCACTTCTCTCTCTTCTCCTTTTGAGTCCCCAATAATGTTAATGTTGATAGGTTTGATGTTGTCAGATAGGTCTTTAAGCTATTATAATTTAATTCTTTTTTCCTTTTTGATATTCTGATTGAGTGATTTTCATTATTCTGTTTTCCAGATCACTTGCACATTTTTTCTGTATCACCTACTTTGATGTTAGTTCCATCTAGGGTGTTTTTTTATTTTACTTATAGTCTTTGTTCTGATGTGTTCTTTTTTATATTTTCTAGTTTCTTTCTTTATAGTTTCTTGTTAAAATTTCTGTGTTCATCTAATCTTTTCTCTAATTCAGTTAGCTTAGCATTCTTATCCTTATTAGCATTCAATGCTTTGAACTCTTTATCTGGTAAATTATTTTTTTCTCTTTCTTTTTTTCAGGTGTTTTCTCTAGTTTTATTCATTTGAAATAATTTGTTTGTCTTCCCATTTTGCTTATGAACTTTCTCTGACTCTGTGAAACTAGGTAAAACATCTGCCTTTCCCAGTCTTAATGGTGTGTCTTGTGTGGGTGGGGGCATCCCTGTGCAGTCAACATGTACTTGGTGTCTTTGGTAGGAGAGTTGGATCTGAAATGAGCATGAGTCATGTCTTCCCCCAGAGTGTACTGGCTCTTCATTGGTGTGACTTAGGGCTGGAGGTTGAGGGGCAAGAGCCAGAATCAGGTGTGAGCCAAGGTTTACCCTATCCTCAGTGGCTGTTGTTATCTTATTGTGGTCAAAGGTGGGTCCCAAGGTGCTAGAGCAGAATCCCTGTGGCTTGATTCCAAACTGATTCTGTTCCCTCTAGAGGTACCCTCTCTCCACTACCAGCTATGATATCTTCATCCTATAGAGGAGCAATCCTGGGCTGCAGTGGGCACTGGGTGTGGGCTAGGATGCATACTGTGCAGTCTCATCACATCAGTCAGAGTTCCAGGTCTCTAACCATATGTTACATCCATGAACACCAATAATAGCCACTTTTGCCCCATTTAAATATTGTGCTAGGTCTAATCTTGCTCCATCCTCCACAATTGGACACTCTCCTTAATATCATCAGCTTTCACCCTACTATGGTGAAGTCACACCAGTTAAAGTAATGGACTCCCCCTGATTCACTGCCTCCTTAGGTGCTAGCAATGGCTGTCCTTGACACATTCAATTGCTGACTTCCTCCTTCACAGCTATATACTCCCCTTGGCTGGAACAGCCCTCAGCCTGCTG
This sequence comes from Antilocapra americana, assembly GCA_007570785.1. NCBI lineage: Eukaryota > Metazoa > Chordata > Mammalia > Artiodactyla > Antilocapridae > Antilocapra > Antilocapra americana. The sequence continues at coordinate 327,668 of ML664175.1, read as the reverse complement.
TGGAGCTGTATTGCAGAGTAAGAGGGCAAGGAGTGGCACTCTTCTCAGGTTGGGGCATGCACCAATGCAGTCTGAAAAATGGGCCCAAGACCTTGGCACCTTCAAACTACTTCTTCTATGTTGTTTCAGTAGTAAGAAAGTATGTGTATGCTCTTCACAATAGAGTCTAGGTTTCTTGCATCTCTGCTTTCAGTAGTTTTCAACTAGCTAAGTGGACTCATTCCCCAGTGTTGGACCACAGGGCTTGGGTGCCCAATATGTGATTCATGCCACATACTACCCAGGTAGAATCTCCAAGCTGTGATATTCCCCTCCACATTTGTGTCACCTTGTAGGGGCACTGGACCCAACCTCATCCCTTTTACCTCTTCCTATATGACTTTGTGTTGTTCTGTCTTATAGCTTTGCTGTATGAGTCTTTCTGCCAGTCTCAAGTCTGTTTTCAGGTGAGAATTGCTGCACGTGTAAATGTATTCTTCATGTCCTCATAGAGGGAGGTGATTTCCACATTCTCCTGCTCCACTGTCTTGCAAATCTCTAATCTCTCACCTCTGCCAACAGTTTTTTTCAGTGTTTTGTAAAAACCCAAGATAAAAGCACACAGATATTTATAAGCAACAGAAATGTGTTTCTTGCAGTTCCAGAGATTGGAAGTCCTAGATCAGGGTGCCAACATGGTCAGGTTCTCGTGAGAACCCTCGTCTTGCCTACAGACTGCCAACTTCTCCTTGTAACCTCATAATATGAAGAGCAGAGAGAGACAAAGCAAGCTGTCTGCTATCTCATGTTAAGATGCTAATCCCATTCATGAAGGCTCCACCTTCATGACATCATCTAATTTTAATCACCTCACAAAGGCCCAACCTCCTTATATCATCCCTGGACAGGGGATGGACATTGGCTTTCAGCATATGAATTTCAAGGGAACACAAACATTCAGTCTGTAACTTATACCATTTTTTAGGAAAGCACAACTACTCATTTGCTGGATATCTAGATTTTTTTTGTTTTGCTCTTAATACTGACATAAGGTGTTTCCCTGTACCCAAATAACTTGTTCTGCTCTTCTTCATGACTGTCACTGACCACATGCAAAATTATGCAGTAATGGAGGTTTTATTTAGTGTTCCTGTCTTTTCCAAGATACCCTATGCTTACTTGTGCTTAAGCATATTCTTTTTTCAGAAGGAGGAACCAAAGGACATCTGAAGCCACCATATTTAATGGCAAAGTTTCAGACCCCTAGTGACTGGGTAACAGAGCTGGCTGTTAGCAATAGACTCAGAGCATGGCAGCCATCATCTCAGCTGTATTTTCTGTTAGTAAAGTTACACTGACAGCAAATACAGCTGTCTGGATAGCTGTATTTGAAGTGTGGGAGGTGAGGATGAGCTCCAACAACTCTCATGTCTTGACAATCACAGCAAATCAAGGCATCATAACATGACAGTAAGAATTAGCCTGTGGGATGTTAGTTCTGCAACATGCTCTCTGCTCTATGTTTCGTTAAGAAGCTCACAGAACATTTTCCGCATGGCATCCTTCTGTGTGGCTTTCTTTCCTGCTGTATCTATAACTGGTTTATATAGCTCATGCCTTTCAATTTGCTGTTACTCTTTGCTTTATAATAAAAATTGTTGCTTTCTGCTTGGTTAGGCTCTTGATCTTATGTTATTCCCAAAGGCTTTTGGCATCCCTTGGTTAAAGCCCATATTTTTTAGATTCTTCCTATTTATTTCTGCTCCAAATTCACAGCTATGTTGGTGCTAAAACCATTTATACAGAGACAGACTGCTCCTTTGCTTAGCTGTAGGAAACTATGTTGAATAGAAAAGAGTTTCTTTGCTGGGATTCAATAACCCTTCTCTTCATATGTCACCCACCCACACTGCACCTTCAGATCCCAGAAATCACTTTTGCAGTTTGTTTACAGAAACCTGCCTTTTGGGGTTCAGCACTATATCTTTGCAGACAAGTACTTGATTCAATGTTTTCCAACAAGGAAAACAGGTGTATCAATTCTTATTACAATTTTGGTGGGTGATTATGAGTAACTATGTCATTAGTACCATAGCTGTTGACTCCTAAGTTTTCTCACTTTTTGTCTTTTCTTGGGACTCATTTCATGTACCCACTGTGGCTGGCATAATAGATCACTTTAGTCAGTGAGGATGCTTTCTGGCATCCTTCCAGTGATGCAACTCATTCCCTATTAGTCTTTCTCCAAAACAACCTTGTATGACTGTGACTTGGGAACCTAGCACTGGAAAGTGAAAATAGGACTAGTCTTCCATGTCATTGATCTTGTAGAACCTGAATTTGTGGAGACTAGGAAATGGGAAAGAACTACACACACAAGACAAACTACCCTACAATTAGACTCACTTAACCATTTAATTCTTCACAGGTAAAATATTTTAATGTAAATGAGATGACACACAGGACTGGAACAAAAAATACATATTTAGCAGAGTTTTTCTTTTTTCAGAGTCCTCAGTGCAGACATGTGGCTGCAGTGACATTGCCCACACAAAGTAGGGTATTACCAAAGGTGAAAAGCTCTATTCTTGCTACACCACTGTCTTCTATTTTTGAGACTTACATCTCCATTTAGAAGCAATTATGCTAAAAATATTCACTACAATTTAAAGGAATGTATTAGAACATAAGGCTCTTGCAGTTCTCCAAACAAACTCAACGGCAGTGAGACCACTTGATATCTGAGGTACAAAAGCAGATTCAGTGTCCAAGTGTTTCTGAATATACCTCTACCTCTAAATTTTATAAGTCAAGAAAATATACTTCCCTCAACAGAGAAAAATTTTCCATATCCAAATGGTGACCATAATATTTTGTTCCTCATCAAAATATTTACCACTGTGACCTCTGCATTTTCAGAGAATTATATTCAGTTTTTCACCTGGACAGAAATAGTATGGACCTAACAGAAGCAGAAAGATATTAAGAAGAGGTGGCAAAAATACACAGAAGAATTGTACAAAAAAGATCTTCACGACCTAGGTAATCATGACGGTGTGATCATTTACCTATAGCCAGGCATCCTGGAATGTGAAGTCAAGTGGGCCTTAGAAAGCATCACTATGAACAAAGCTAGTGGAGCTAATTCAAATCCTGAAAGTTGATGCTGTGAAAGTATTGCACTCAATAGGCCAGAAAATTTGGAAAACTCTGCAGCGGTCACAGGACTGGAAAAGGTCAGTTTTCATTCTAATCCCAAAGAAAGGCAATGCCAAAGAATGCTCAAACTACCACACAATTGCACTCATCTCACATTCTAGTAAAGTAATGCTCAAAATTTTCCAATCCAGGCTTCAGCAATATGTGAACTATGAACTTCCAGATGTTCAAGCTGGTTTTAGAAAAGGCAGAAGAACCAGAGATCAAATTTCCAACATCTGATGGATCACTGAAAAAGCAAGAGAGTTCCATAAAAACATCAATTTCTGCTTTATTGACTATGCCAAAGCCTTTGACTGTATGGCTCACAATGAACTGTGAAAAATTTGGAAAGAGATGAAAATACCAGACCCCTGACCTGCCTCTTGAGAAACTTGTATGCAGGTCAGGAAGCAACAGTTAGAACTGGACATGGAACAACAGACTGGTTTCAAATAGGAAAAGGAGTATGTCAACGCTGTATATTGTCACCCCGCTTATTTAACTTATATGCAGAGTACATCAGGAGAAATGCTGGGCTGGAGGAAGCACAAGCTGGAATCAAGATTGCTGGGAGAAATATCAATAGCCTCAGATATGCAGATGACACCACCTTTATGGCAGAAAGTGAAGAGGAACTAAAAAGCCTCTTGATGAGAGTGAAAGAGGAGAGTGAAAAAGTTGGCCTAAAGCTCAACATTCAGAAAACTAAAATCATGGCATCTGGTCCCATCACTTCATGGGAAATAGATGGGGAAACAGTGGTAATAGTGTCAGATTTTATTTTGGGGGGCTCCAAAATCATTGCACATGGTTATTGCAGCCATGAAATTAAAAGATGCTTACTCCTTGGAAGGAAAGTTATGACCAACCTAGATAGCATATTGAAAAGCAGAGACATTACTCTGTCAACAAAAGTCTGTCTAGTCAAGGCTATGGTTTTCCAGTAGTCATGTATGGATGTGAGAATTGGACTGTGAAGAAAGCTGAACGCCGAAGAATTGATGCTTTTGAACTGTGGTGTTGGAGAAGACTCTTTAGAGTCCCTTGGACTGCAAGAAGGTCCAACCTGTCCATCCTAAAGGAAATCAGTCCTGGGTATTCATTGGACAGACTGATGCTGAAGCTGAAACTCCAATACTTTGGCCACCTCATGCGAAGAGTTGATTCACTGGGAGAGACCCTGGTGCTGAGAAGGATTGGGGGCAGGAGGAGAAGGGGACAAGAGAGGATGAGATGGCTGGATGGCATCACCAACTCGATGGACATGAGTTTAAGTAAACTCCCGGCATTGGTGATAGACAGGGAGGCCTGGTGTGCTGTGATTCATGGGGTCACAAAGAGTTGGACATGACTGAGCGACTGAACTGAATTGAAGTTTCACTTATCTTTAGAAAATTGAAGGAGAGTGATATATCAGCAGTCACTCTGTAATCCTTTCAGTGATTCTGATGCTAAGGAATTTAAAGGAGAATAAAGCAGCAAATTAGAATGGATGAATAATTCCACATCAGTAAACTACAATGTAGCATGGATGATAAATTCAACAGAGAGTTATAAATTTGAACTCTGGATCCACCAGAAAAGTCTCAGTTCTGTCACCTTCTCCACAGACACTCTTGCTTTCTTATTGTCTTCATCGTTTTCCTTCCTGTTCCCATACATTGAAGAGACTATTTGATCAAAACTTGCTAAGAAATCTCTACAAAAACTTAATAGCCCTTGTGTTTTTAAGAAAATTTCTTTTGAAGACAGTTCTCTACTTCATGAAGAGATGTAGCAGATTCAGTGGGGGTGGAGGAGGGGGTGGCGGCTCCTCTAGAGCCATTCCCACCTTATCTTTGACAAAATCAACTCAATCCATTCAGAGAAATTATATTCAGAGCTTCAGGCAGTGGCTCATGAATCAATCTTCTTCTCATCCTTTTGAGACTCCGTTACATTTAGGGACATCCATGGGATCCAGTTCTATCCAGTGATATGGCTGCTGAGCTAGATATAGGGCAGTGTTTAGAGAAAAATTTTGCTTGTGCTTCCTAACTAAATGGACACAATTCCTGACTTAAAACCCGTTCCCCGTTCCCCTTCTTTTTGATTTAATGCAGACATTAAACTAACACTACAACAGCTATCTTGTGATCATGATATGAAACAATAAAAGATGGCCAGATTAATCACAGAGACGCCAGCCAGCTCTGATATCATAAGCCCCCTAAACAATGCAATTAGCAGCATCCCTGGATACATTTTACATGTAGAAATAGCTTTCATTATTTAGTGTCCGCCACCAAATGGTTTCTAGATGATACATGGTGCCATCTATTTAAAAGATTAAACCGGGAGGGAGAAACTAAGATGGCGGAGGAATAGGACGGGGAGAACACTCTCTCCCCAACAAATATACCAAAAGAACTTTTAAAGGCCGAGCAAACTCCAAAAAACAGGAACTGAATGCTGGCAGAGGACATTGGGCATCTGGAGAGGCGACCCATTGCCGACGTGAGGAGTAACAGTGAGGAAACCTAGACTCACCCACCAGAAAACCACACAAGCCTTTCCATCCAGGAAACTTCGACAAACCACGCATCCAACCCCTCCCATAGAGAGGAATCCCCACAATAAAGGGATAACACAGCAAGATAAACAAGATGAAAAGGCAGAGAAATACCCAGCAAGTAAAGGAACAGGATAAATACCCCCTAGACCAAACAAAAGACGAAGAGATAGGAAGTCTACCTGACAAAGAATTCCGAATAATGATAGTGAAAATGATCCAAAACCTGGAAAATAAGTTTGAGTTGCAGCTCAATAACGTGCAGGCAAGGATTGAGAAGATGCAGGTAAGCTTTAACAAGGACTTAGAAGAAATGAAAAAGAGACAAAATACAATGAATAATGCAATAAATGAGATCAAAAACACCCTGGAGGGAACCAACAGTAGAATAACAGAGATAGAAGACAGAATAAGTGAGGTAGAAGACAGAATGGCAGAAATAAATGAAACAGAAAGGAAAAATGAAAAAAGAATTAAAAGAAATGAAGACAATCTTAGAGACCTCTGGGACAATATTAAATGCACCAATATTCGAATCATAGGAGTCCCAGAAGAAGAAGACAAAAAGAAAGACCATCAGAAAATTCTTGAAGAGATAATTGTAGAAAACTTCCCTAAATTGGGGAAGCAAACAGCCACTCAGGTCCAAGAAACACAGAGAATCCCAAATAGAATGAACCCCAAGCGGGACACCCCAAGACACATATTAATCAAATTGGCAAATATCAAATACAAAGACCAAATTTTAAAAGCAGCAAGGGAGAAACAAAAGATAACTCACAAGGGGAATCCCATAAGGATAACAGCTGATCTCTCAACAGAAACGCTTCAGGCCAGAAGGGAATGGCAAAACATACTTAAAGTCATGGAAGAAAACAATCTACAACCCCGACAACTGTACCCAGCAAGGATCTCATTCAAATTTGAAGGAGAATTCAAAATTTTCTCAGACAAGCAGAAACTGAGAGAATTCAGCAACACCAAACCAGCCCTCCAACGAATGCTAAAGGAACTTGCCTAGATAGGAAACACCGATGGGATAGATAATCTGGAACCCAAAACAATAAAATAAATGGCAGCAAGGTCATACTTATCAATAATTACCTTAAATGTAAACGGGCTGAATGCCCCAACCAAAAGACAAAGATTGGCCGATTGGATACAGAAACAAGACCCCTATATATGTTGTCTACAAGAGACCCACCTCAAACCTAGGGACACATATAGACTGAAAGTTAAAGGCTGGAAAAAGATATTCCATGCAAATAAAGACCAAAAGAAAGCAGGAGTGGCAATACTCATATCTGATAAAGTAGACTTTAAAATAAAGACAGTGAAAAGAGATAAAGATGGACATTACATAATGATCAAAGGATCAATCGAGGAAGAAGAAATAACAATTATAAATATTTATGCACCTAACATAGGAGCTCCACAATATGTAAGGCAAATGCTAACAAATATGAAAGGGAAAATCAACAACAACACAATAATAGTGGGAGACTTTAATACACCACTCACAACAATGGATAGATCAACTAGACAGAAAAGTAACAAGGAAAGTCAAACTTTAAATGATACAATAGACCAACTAGACCTAATTGATATCTATAGGTCATTCCACCCCAAAACAAGGAATTTCACCTTTTTCTCAAGTGCACACGGGACCTTCTCCAGGATAGATCACATCCTGGGCCATAAATCTAACCTTGATAAAATCAAAAATATTGAAATCATCCCAAGCATCTTTTCTGACCACAATGCAGTGAGATTAGATATCAACTACAGGAGAAAACCTCTCAAAACTTCCAACATATGGAGGCTCAACAACACACTGCTGAATAACCAACAAATCGCAGAAGAAATTAAAAATGAAATTCAGTTATGCATGGAAATGAATGAAAATGAAAACACAACAGCTCAAAACCTATGGGACACTGTGAAAGCAATGCTAAGGGGAAAGTTCATAGCAATACAAGCTCACCTCAGGAAACAAGAAAAAAATCAAATAAATGACCTTACTTTACACCTAAAGCAACTAGAAAGGGAAGAGATGCAGAAGCCCAGGTCTAGTAGAAGGAAAGAAATCTTAAAGATCAGGGCAGAAATAAATGCAAAGGAATCAAAAGTGACCATAGCAAAAATCAACCAAGCCAAAAGCTGGTTCTTTGAGAAGATAAATAAAATTGACAAACCGTTAGCCAGACTCATCAAGAAACAAAGGGAGAAGAACCAAATCAACAGAATTAGAAATGAAAACGGAGAGATCACAACAGAAAACACAGAAATACAAAGGATCATAAGAGACTATTATCAGCAACTATATGCAAATAAACTGGACAA
>ML664175.1:292288-319494 GCA_007570785.1 Antilocapra americana | reverse complement strand
TCTAGTAGAAGGAAAGAAATCTTAAAGATCAGGGCAGAAATAAATGCCAAGGGATCAAAAGTGACCATAGCAAAAATCAACGAGGCCAAAAGCTGGTTCTTTGAGAAGATAAATAAAATTGACAAACCATTAGCCAGACTCATCAAGAAACAAAGGGAGAAGAACCAAATCAACAGAATTAGAAATGAAAAAGGAGAGATCACAACAGAAAACACAGAAATACAAAGGATCATAAGAGACTATTATCAGCAACTATATGCAAATAAACTGGACAATTTGGATGAAATGGACAGATTCCTAGAAAAGTATAACTTTCCAAGACTAAACCAGGAAGAGATAGATAATATTAATAGACCCATCACAAGCACGGAAATTGAAACCGTAATCAGAAATCTTCCAAAAAACAAAAGCCCAGGACCAGATGGCTTCACACCTGAATTCTACCAAAAATTTAGAGACGAACTAACATCTATTCTACTCAAACTCTTCCAGAAAATTGCAGACAAAGGTAAACTTCCAAACTTATTCTATGAGTCCTCCATCACCCTAATTCCAAAACCCGGCAAAGATGCCACAAAAAAAGAAAACTACAGGCCAATATCACTGATGAACTTAGATGCAAAAATCCTCAACAAAATTCTAGCAAACAGACTCCAACAACACATCAAAAAGATCATACATCATGATCAAGTAGGCTTTATCCCAGGGATGCAAGGATTCTTCAATATTCGTAAATCGATCAATGTAATACACCACGTTAACAAATTGAAAAATAAAAATCACATGATTATCTCAATAGATGCAGAGAAAGCCTTTGATAAAATTCAACATCCATTTATGATAAAAACCCTTCGAAAAGTAGGAATAGAAGGAACATACCTCAACATAATAAAAGCTATATATGACAAACCCACAGCAAACATTATCCTCAATGGTGAAAAACTGGAAGCATTCCCCCTGAAATCAGGGACAAGACAAGGGTGCCCACTCTCACCACTACTATTTAACATAGTTTTGGAAGTTTTGGCCACAGCAATCAGAGCAGATAAAGAAATCAAAGGAATCCAGATTGGAAAAAAAGAAGTAAAACTCTCTCTGTTTGCAGATGACATGATCCTCTATATTGAAAACCCTAAAGACTCTACGAGAAAATTACGAGAGCTAATCAGTGAATATAGCAAAGTTTCAGGATGTAAAATCAACACACAGAAATCCCTGTCATTCCTATACACTAACAGTGAGAAATCAGAAAGAGAAATTAAGGAAACAATTCCATTCACCATCGAAACAAAAAGAATAAAATACTTAGGAGTATTTCTACCTAAAGAAACAAAAGACTTGTATATAGAAAACTATAGAACACTGATGAAAGAAATCAAGGAGGACACAAACAGATGGAGAAATGTGCCGTGCTCGTGGATTGGAAGAATCAATATAGTGAAAATGAGTATACTACCTAAAGCAATCTATAGATTCAATGCAATTCCTATCAAGCTACCAGAGGTCTTCTTCAAAGAATTAGAACAAATAATTTCTCAATTTGTATGGAAATACAAAAAACCTCGTATAGCCAAAGCAATCTTGAGAAAGAAGAATGGAACTGGAGGAATCAACCTACCTGACTTTAGGCTATACTACAAATCCACAGTCATTAAGACAGTATGGTACTGGCACAAAGACAGAAATATAGATCAATGGAACAGAATAGAAAGCCCAGAGATACATCCACGCATCTATGGACACCTTATCTTTGACAAAGGAGGCAAGAATATACAATGGAGAAAAGACAACCTCTTTAACAAGTGGTGCTGGGAAAACTGGACAGCCACTTGTAAAAGAATGAAACTAGATCACTTTCTAACACCATACACAAAGATAAACTCAAAATGGATCAAAGATCTAAGCATAAGACCAGAAACTATAAAACTCCTAGAGGATAACATAGGCAAAACACTCTCTGCTATAATCCAAAGTGGGATACTCCATGACCCACCTCCCAGAATATAGGAAATAAAAACTCGAATAAACAAATGCGACCTAATTAAAATTAAAAGCTTTTGCACAACAAAGGAAACTATAAGCAAGGTGAAAAGACAGCCTTCAGAATGGGAGAAAATAATAGCCAATGAAGCAACAGACAAACAATTAATCTCAAAAATTTACAAACAACTCCTGCAGCTCCATTCTAGAAAAATAAACAACCCAATTAAAAAGTGGGCCAAAGAACTTAACAGACATTTCTCCAAAGAAGATACAAAAATGGCTAACAAACACATGAAAAGATGCTCAACATCATTCATTATCAGAGAAATGAAAATCAAAACCACAATGAGGTACCACTTTACACCAGTTAGAATGGCTGCCATCCAAAAGTCTACAAGCAATAAATGCTGGAGAGGATGTGGAGAAAAGGGAACCCTCTTACACTGTTGGTGGGAATGCAAACTAGTACAGCCACTATGGAAAACAGTGTGGAGGTTCCTTAAAAAGCTGCAAATAGACCTGCCATATGACCTGGCAATCCCACTGCTGGGCATATACACCGAGGAAACCAGAATTGAAAGAGCCACGTGTACCCCAATGTTCATCGCTGCATTGTTTACAATAGCTAAGACATGGAAACAACCTAGATGCCCATCAACTGATGAATGGATAAGAAAGCTGTGGTACATATACACAATGGAATATTACTCAGCATTAAAAAAAAATTCATTTGAAGCAATTCTACTCAGATGGACGAAACTGGAGCCCATTATCCAGAGTGAAGTAAGCCAGAAGCAAAAACAACAATACAGTATATTAACGCATATATATGGAATTTAGAAAGACAGTAACGAGAACCCAACATGGGAGACAACAAAAGGAACGCAGATGTATAGAATAGACTCCTGGACTTTGTGGATGAGGGTAAGGGTGGGATGTTATGGGAGAAGGGCATTGAAGCATGTTAATTGTCGTGTGTCTAATCAATCGCCAGCCCAGGATTGATGCTCGGGACTGGTGCAGCGAGATTTCCCGGGGGGGGGGAGGGAGGAGGGAGGGGGGTTCCGGAGGGGAAGCATATGTAAACCCATGGTGATATCATGACATTGTATGGCAAAAACAAGTAAAATAAATAAATTAATTAATTAATTAAAAAATAAATAAATAAAAGATTAAACCGATAATTCAATAACATACACCCATTAGTGAACACCCCACCTGGATAGGGATAAACTTGATAAGAACCTGAGCAACTCAAGACCCTCTCAAGAAGCAGAATTTAAGTAAATGAAGGGAAAAATTGAATTACCTGTGTAGAGTTATCTACCTCATAAATAACTTGTCTTAGAATAGACTCTTCAGGGCAATTATTGCCTAAATTAGGCACTTAAAAATATTCCATTATTTTAGAATTAGTCCATGAAGGTTCTGTAGTCTTCTAGTATTTGGAAGGAGAAGTAATGGGCAGTGTACTCAGTTTGTTGTTTCAAAGATGTATGACCCCCTGCCTTTGGAAAAGACAAGGGGTTACTGCTGGGAAGTTAATTCTTTTGTTTCCCTATGTCTCCCCCAGACCATAGGTGAGTAACTGAGCTGTACTTTTTGTCACATTTCTCACCATGACCTCCTGGTTTTTCCTAGTTATTTGCAAATTGAAGAGAAGACAAGGAATGTTAAGAAATATTCCATGCGACTGCCCTGGTGGTCCAGTTGTTAAGAATCCACCTGTCAATGCAGGAGATATGAATTCAATCTCTAGTTTGGGAAGATCTCACATGCCTTGGAGGAACTAAGCCTGTGCATCGTAACTACTGAGCCCACCCACAATTACAAAAGCCATCGCTCAGCAATGAAGACCCAGTGCAGCCAAAAAAAAAATGTTTTAATGAATCATTTGTTTGGAGAATCTCAGTCTTGAAGATTTAAAGAAAGTATTTGAGTTACTTCTAAATTTGGAAGCTAGACTGTTTTACTTAATGTAACACCATCTGATACTGAATTACATAGGCTTATAATAATCCATCCATATTTTAAAATCCAACATCTAGATATACACATGAAATGATAATTAATGGCCCAGGCCAATAATTAAGTGTATACACACACACACACACACACACACACACACACACATATGTATATGTATATATATAAGGAAATTCTCTAAATAACTCAGAGAAATGCAGAAACTAACCATTAGTGGAAACATCAAGAACCAGAGTCTTAGAATGTCACAGATGAAGAGATGATATAGGTTAACATGTGCATTGTACCGATAAAGAAGCTGAGGGCAAAATAGGTTAATGGACTTGTTCAAGGTTATTCCCAAGTTTTGTCCCCAGTTCTGTGTCATAGTCTTCTTGAACTGCTGCTGAAATACTTCAGATAGGTCAGCAATTCAAGACTCAGGCTCAGATTTTAGACCAATGGGAACTATGAGAAACCATGAGTGACATGTACTTCAAGAAGAACAGGAGAAGTAAATTATAAGGAAAACACAGTTGAACATGGTAAATGACACCTGTCAACAGCAAAGGGTACATGCACTCATCTGCTCTGACACCAGAAAATGAAACTAAAATGAAAGACAATAGTGTTCTTCAGGTGCTGTCATCCTACCTGCTTCTCCAGGGCACATAGATACTGACTCTACAAGTCTGTGAATGCAGAAGAGGTGGAAAGTGGGCCTCCATTTCTAATCCTTATAGGCCCCCCCACTTGCACCCTATAGAAATCTCTAGATGCACTAAAATGTTGGGATAGATTAATAGGAAAATAAAACATCCGCCTGCTGAAAAAGATATGTGTAGGTAATAAGGGAATCTTGACTCCCTGCAATCTGGACATATAGCACCACCCTGTGTACTTTAACACTCAAATAAAGGGCAAATCTAGAAGGAGAACTGAAGACACACAAGCATTGAAACCTGTTTCTAGAATGCTAGGCAAAATTATTAAAACAAAGTTCCCACACTAATAATGATCACGTTATGACACTATGAACATTATAGAACAATAGAACCTCTCTTTAGCACTGATAACTTTATGGGAGCAGAGACCTCCTTTTCCTTAGCTGAAACCACTTAGTATCAGAGAAGTTAAATAAATACACAGAGCTGCACAGCTTCACCTGAAGAGGTTGTCAGAGCTAAGAAAATAGCTCAGCTAGCCAGTGTGTTCACCACACTGTCTTCCTTTTGCAGTGATTTCATGCATTGAGGCTGGTATTTAGCAACTGCATTACAGAATAAGCAGTTTTCATAAAGATTCCAACACACAGTTATTTCTTTTAAATATTGGAGCTTGAAAAGCAGTAAATTTCTGTTATCTTTAAAAACTCATTTCTATGAAATATCTCATACCCTTAGGAAATGAGGCAAATGTGCTGTTGCTGTATGCTAAATTTTTAACTACCACAGACAAATAGGTCACCCATTTCTTGCTCTTTTCAACTAATCTCAATGGGCCTCTGTTATGCAAGGAAATGAGATGGAGAATTTGTGACTGAGCAAGGCACACTTTGGTCCCCTGGAATGGATGGAGGTGACTTAATTTTCTCACAGCAGTCTGGGGGTGTCATTAAGAAATGAAGGAAAGGTCAAAGTGAGAAAGCAGAAATGATTAAAATAAAGGGAACATTAACCTGAGTGCCAGAGACTCATCACTGAAGCCAAAAAAGGAAGTAGGCTGAGTGGAGGAGGAACAAGACTGGAATCACATTAATATTAAACAGGAAAGAACTACAGGAGGGCAGAATGTGGAGGAGGAGACGAATCCCAAGAATTGCAAAATAAATTAGGAAAGCTTAGATTCTTCTCTAAATATCTGTAACTATTATAAAGACATTAGTGAAAGTAAAAGTCACTCAGTCATGTCCGACTCTTTGCGACCCCATGGACTGTAGCCTGCCAGTCTCTGTCCATGGTATTCTCCAGAAAAGAATACTGGAGTGGGTTGCTCTCCCCCTTCTCCAGGGGATCTTCCCAACCCAGGGATGGAACCCAAGTCTCCCGCATTGCAGGCAGTTTCTTTACTGTCTGAGCCACCAAGGAAGGCAGGGAAGGTGGAAGGGAGGAAAGAAGGAAGGAAGGAAGGAAGGAAACGAAAAGTAGCTACTGTTTTCAATTTTAACAGTATATTTTCTAGACCTTCCTTTAAGCATTCTCCCCCCAAAAATCCCTTTTCTAATCTGCTTCTCTCCAAGCCCCAGGCCCCTTGCCCTGCCTCAACATCTAGATTTCAGGCATTCGTGAAATGACCATGACTAGAAATGTCATTAGAAGTAAGAGTATTTGTCCAGTTGCTCTGGTTCTGGTCAGCTTTCCTACTTTTTCCTATTGTCCTTATTTTCTTTAGAGGGTCACATACCTAAAAACTCAAGCTGCAGCCAAAGCCGTAAACATCCCTGACAGTTATGGGGTAAAGTTGGAGTGTAAAAGCCCTAAAGGGAAGTGCAGGGAGAGCAAGAATGCAAGGAGATGGTGGAGTGGGTGGAGGAGGATGTGTATGGGGTAGATCCCACACCTTCAGATCATAGGTATAATGTTCACATAAATGAGACAGACTTGAGTAAAATCCATCTACTGTTAAAAATAGTTGTAATTGTGCAAACTGATTAAAGTTCTATGGTGGTCAATCTGTCTTCTTTTCCAATTTTTTTTCTCACTCTCTGCCCCCAAGTTTATTTCATCCTGGATTATGTAAAAAGGGAATAAACAACAACAAAAAAAGAACTAACAATGTTCCTTCCCTCCTTTTAATGCCCTGCTTCCCTGGAAAACTCTCTGAAAATGTATTTGGTTTCTCATGTTCTTCATCCATGTTCTAACCTCTTTTAGCTTCTCAAGCCTTAACAATGAGGTTTCAACACCATCATTCTACTGCAACTGCTTTTGCTTCAGATTGTATCATCTCTTCTCAGATCTTACCCACCAACCCCTTTACAATATGATGATACCAACCATGCCCTTTTTCTTGACACTCATTCTTACTGCTGTCCGTACAGTCCTTTCTTCTAGCTTATGTTCCATCTCTTTGACTGATATTTCTCAGTCACTTCCAGGACTCCTCTTTCACACCATCTCTCAGTATTGAGTTTCTGTAGAGTCTGGCATTTGTTTTCTTCTTCCCTCACTTCATTCTCTCAGTCCCAAATGAATTCTTTGGGGTAATTTCATCCAAATAGTGATAGAAAGATGATTCAGAAATTTTAAGTTTTACATTCAGTTAGGACAATGTTCAGAGGAAAAAAAACCATTTTTTCCTGTGATACTTTTTAATAAGTGGATAAACTAATTAGCTAATTAGCAGGTTTCCTGTCCCATTTAATTGGCCAAAACTGGGTCACATGTCAACAAATATTTCTTGGAGCAATGATAGAAAAGAAGCATGAAATTTCTGTGGTGACTAATACCAATCATCTTGAGAAGGGATGATCTGTGTCAGGGTCCTAGCAGGAAAGTTTAATAAAGGACATTTTACTTAAGTGTAACTAAGATGTAGGGTACAAGAAAACAGATAGTTCCCTAGGTTCCCCCTGAAGGAGGCAGTAAGGTTTGGCACACTTAGATGTAAATGGGAAAAAGGGAGAAAGTTGGGGGGGGTGGGGTAAAATCTCTGAGTGGATGAGGAGTGTTTGACACAATTGTTGTTGATGCAGTTTGTTGATCTTGTGTTGATTTTTAATGTTATCCTGTATCTAGCAAACAGATGGACTCTATTTAGTTTGTGGATTTGTGTGTGTGTGTGTGTGTGTGTGTGTGTGCACTATCCTTGTATGATTACATCGTCTATAAATACTTACTGTCCATGCTTTCAATCTATTACACCTTATTTCTTTTTCTAAAATTACTGAAATGACCAAAATCTCTGTGCCATATTGAAAAGTGACAGTAATATCAGGTACATGACTTATTCCAACTTTAACAGAATGTATTAATGTCCAAATTTTCTCCGTTATGTTTGCTATTTTCTGCAGGTTTCTACTAGATAACCTCATCATCTCTTTTTTGTTCCCAGTGGCTCTTGTTAGTTTAACCCCTCATTATCTCTCCCCAGGAATAGTGTAATAACTGCCCAACTAATTTATCTGACTCTAGCCTCATCCCTCACAAATTTATATTTTGCAATGAGATCAAGGTAATATTTATGAAACATAAATCTGATCATGACTCTATATACTTATTAACTGACCCTGCAAAATGTATAGAACACACAAGTCTAGGTTCCTGATGAAGAAGGTCAACTCTCCCCATTAAACAGAACTTCATTTTACATAACTTCCTATTAGTTAGAAGAGTATATGGTCTCAGCAAAATGAGAATACTTTAATGTTTATTAGACAAGTCCTATGCCCCTTTCAAGACTAAATCCTTATTACTCTTCACAAATAACAGTCTGAGATGGGCTTTCATTAAGATTTCCCTTCCCAACTTTTCCCAAGAATACTCCCTGCCCCCATATTATGTTATATTTGCATCACCTATGTATCACAAAATTTCTACTTTACTGCTGACAAAATTCAGTTCTCAAAGGATCATATGTTGTGTTCTTATGTAAAATAAACTGTGATTTTTTTCAGTCTCATTGAGATATAATTAAAATATATCACTGCTATGTTTAAGCTTAATATATGTTTGGGCTTACATATATTGTGAAATGATTATCACTGTAAATTTTGTTAATATCCATCATTTCATATCGATACAGCAAAAAGAAAAAGCAAAAAAAAAAGAACTAAAATATTTTATTTCTCCTTGTGATGAAAACTCTTAGGATTTACTCTCCTAACACCTTTCATACTATACAACAGTGTTAATTATAGTCATCATGTTGTACATTATGTACCTAGGGCGTATTTAGTTTATAACTGAAAGTTTTTACCTTTTGACCAGAAACTCTGTGATTTTGATGTGCAAAGGAATTGAAAAGTGATTGCAGCCCAGCCATGAGCTGGTGAGATTTCCCTCCTTCCTCTCATAGTAAGCAGCACAGCTTTAGGTTAGATTCTATGTCTTTGGTCTTATTTTGCACAACAGCCTCTTTCTACATTAAGCTATTTCCACAACCCTCTTTTGAATGTCAAGTTTCTATAATATCAATATATTGACATTTCCACAACAAGCTGTGTTTGGTCAGGCCTCCTGTATTTTCAAGTGTGTGTTTCCCATGCCTGACCTATTCTTCCATCTGAGACCCTGTTCTCTTTCAGTGTCAGTTTCTATGTCATGTCTTCCATGATCTTACAACCCCAGAGAGCAGAGATTTCCTTTATCTGTATAAGTTCTCTATGTTTTACATATTTTACTGTACTTCCTCTATTCAACTATTATATACAACTTGGCCCACAGGTGATTTGCAATAGATTTTGATGAATAACTGAATGTGTGTGCCAGAGGCACAGACCCGGCACAGTCCTTGGCACATCATCAGTGTTCTGTACATAGTTACTGCTTCTTGATTCAGTAGGCAATAGTAGCAGGGCTCTCTCACCCAAAGTCATCTGAAGGAGACCACCAAGAGGACCTTCAGAGGCAAAGCAGCCTCAATTACTCAGGGAGACACTAAACTGGGTCATAGAAACATTCAGTTCCTCATCATGGTCTACGTTGTGGGCAACTTGGGAGAATAAGGAAGCTCAGTTCAGTTCTGATGCTTTCACCACTGCTCAGGTGCTCTCATTTTGGAATCATCAAATTGGAGGAGATAAGAGCTCAAAGCAGATAATGCTACTGGCCTGAAAGCAGGGCTGGAGGTCAGCCTGAACAACAATATTGTGTAGGAAGATGTGGGGGCCTGGAAAAGCTATCAAAAACTAAGGGATAAACTTTCTAACTGCACTAGCTTTGAAATAGGAGAAGCAATAGCCAGTCACTTTACTAGATGAAGTGTGCTAAAGTGCCTCATTTAATTATCAAAACAGGCCTGCAAACTCAATATTATTCCCATTTTATAGATGAATACCTTAGGGCTGAGTGAAATTAACTCATTTAATGAAGGTTATATAGAGAGTAACTTTCTAGGCCAAGTTGCAAAATTATCTCTGGTCTTATTCCAAAGAATTTATTGTTTTATTGTTATTTTCTTAACCCTGCTTTACAACATACTTTTGTCTAAGAGCAGAAGTGGCTTCAGTTCACACTATCCTTACAATCACTCTACTCCAGTGTCCCTTAGCTGGCAGCATATTACAGTGTAATCCATGAGCTGTTTCTAGGAAAGAGGGAATTCAGCAAGCCTTTAATGTCAGATGTCATGCAAACTGACTCCCCACCTCTCATGTACCAAGAAGCAAGAACAGGAGCAATTAGACTGTGATGACTGATGTCAAACTAAAGAAAAGAGGCGAGAGGTGGTGCAATACTTTTAAAAGGGGATAGCTCTAGCTTAAAAACAACATGAATCAGAATTTAAGCTAAACGGTAATTTCTATAATTTGGTGAATAAAAAGGAAATTAAACTTCTATTCATATCAAGTTCAAAAAGGTCTTGATTGTCACGTTATATTTTTATGTTGTATAGAAATACAATATTGGGAATTCATTCCAGATTTGCAATAGCAATTTGAAGCTGTCATGTGAAAGAGATATTTGATGTGCTTTTCTTGATCCCACTGACAGAACCAAGACCAATGAATGGAAACTTCAGGGAGCATGATAAAAGAAAACATTCTGCAATAGATAGAGATGCTCAAAGATGGAATGAGTTGCTTCCAGTGAGACTGTCTCCTCAGAGACTTTCAAGAATAAGTGGGACAGCACTTACTGGGGGTATTTCAAAATCAAAGACCCTAATGAGGCTGGATCAAATGATCTCTGAGGGTTTTTCCTAACCAGTACTTATTTGATTCCAGAACATTTGAAAGGATCTCCACTTCCTCTGGTGCTGTTTTGTATCTTACCTTTATTTGGAATGATGTAATAATATATCAGTAATTTATCCTTGCATGTATCCAAGTGCTTTGTTCATGTCTACAGTCTCCCTCCATCAAGCTCCTCATTAATATTACATGTTACTAGGTACTTACCAATATTAACTAGCTGCACTTGATTTATCACGTGTTATAGTGAGCTTTAAGCATCTTGTTGAACAAGTCTACAGCTAATATTTAAAAAATATTTACAATATACAAAGCCAAACTTGAAGAATTCAGGCATAAATTTTTAAAAGAACAACTTATGGTACTTTTAATATTGTTTTTGACAGAAATTTATTTCAACTCCCATATTATTGGATGTCACTCCAATTCTTATTGTAGTTTTTAAAATTTCTGTTTACATTGTTTGCAATTGATAAGACTTAGGTTCCTCTTTGCTGCTTATTTTCATAGATTCACATAATCTTAAATCTGAGGAAACATCAAACTTTCTTCATCCTACCTTTCACTTGTGCAGATGATAAAATTTAAACATCAAGTATTTGAATGCCATGTATAAAGCCATACGCAGCTTTTTAAGTGCAAAATTTCATATAGAACCCTAGTTATTAGCTCATTACCTCTTACTCCCTCTCCATATCATACATGGCATACATATTATATGTACTTATTTATTCTTAAAAATTATAATTGATATATCAATTGATACAAGTGAACATATGTAATAATACAAAGGTTGAGAATTTGGGTCTTTTTAAAAAATTTTTGTAGCTGTACAGCAGCCTGCAGGATCTTAGTTCCTCAGACAAGGATCAAACCCATGTCTCCTGCAGTGGAAGCACCAGGGAAGAACCCCACTTATTTTTATTTAATGTTTACTGGATAATTTTAGAAATACTCAATTCTACTAATATTTATTTATGTTTTACTTTGATTCATTGGGCTTAATTATTGACAAGGCAAACATTTCTTTCATTTAGCTGAGCTTATAATGTAGAGGTGAAGACAATTAAGGGTCCAATTTCAATACTAGTGATAAACACTATGATAGAGGAAGTGAAAGTACATTAAAGTGTTACCTAAAATGGGCTTGGGAAGATTGGGGATGGTGCAAAGAAGGCTTCTGGAGGAAGTGATGGCTAACTGGAAAGCCGAAGGGCAAGTAGCAGTGATCCAAAGAAAGAGAACTAGAGGGAAGGAGAAAAGCACTCCAGAAAGAAAAGTACAAGTCTAGTCACAGCAGTGAGATATGGAAAGGAGCATTCAAGGAACCAAAAGAAGTTAAGTGTAAGTCTGTTAGAGGATTAAAGAAGCAAGGAAGTAGGCATAAAAGTGTATAGTTAGAAGTAAGGCCAGAGAGAGAGTGGCATAGAATACCAAACAAACAGAAAATAATGGCACCACAAGATTTGCACTACAGTTTAAAATCCCTATTGAATTTCACATGCATTTCTCATATGCCTAGGCTCCTCCAACTATCCTCAACCCAGCCAGTATTTTTTTTCTTTCTGTTTTTCTGGCTTCATGGATGCTGTTGCTTTCTACTCAGTTACTCAAGCAAGAATTTTCTGATTAATTCCTACATCTGAATAGGTTGCCAAGACTTTTTTTTTTTTTTTTTTTTGTATCTTCAACGTTTTTTACATCTCCAACGTAACTACTTTCTTGGTTTATCCTGGTTCCTTGCAGCAGCCAAGAGGTCTTTTGACTTTCGTTTATCCTTTACCATGCCAATTCATTCTCAACTGCCTCAGTTGGAGCAGAATGGTGCAATGAGGGGAACACTGGGATTCAAGAAGGGAGACTGAAAGATTTGCCACCAAAATTCTAACATATGGTTTAGAGTCCAACTTAATAAATATGATTGATGTACCCACTCGAGTAACATATAGAAAACACAAAGACACTGTCTGCCTGATGTCCCTTTCCCTCCTTTCAAATAGCTCCCCCTGCCCTTTCCCCCACATATTTTTGTTTCTAGAAATGCTTGTTGCTAGGACACAGATTTGAGATAGAGCCCAAGAACAGTGACTTTTAGCACTGAGACTTGCAGCAGGAGCAACCTAGATCTCTCTGTCATTTCTTCCATGAGCTGCTGCCAAACCATCCCAATTGGCTGTAAGCATTGTTAGGAAACTGTCAGCAGCCTGGATTACAGCTTTCCACAAGTGAGATTATACTGAAAGCCAAGGGGGTCTACTGGCCCCCTTGTATTCTAGGACCTCTGGTACCAAAAATGACAGCTAAGGATTTAAAGAAGATACCAGGAAGATAATTCACAATTCAATTCCCTTTGAATTACCAGGGATACTATTAAGATACATTTTGAAATTTTCATCCTTAAAACAATTGTCCAAAAAAAAGCATTAATAATAGGCTGTTACTAGCACTAGTCAAATGACTGCCTTTTTAGCTCCATTTATCTCTTAATATAGACAAGTTATTTTCTGTATATCATTTTCACCCACTCAAATATCAACAAGTGAGCTCTCTCTCCTTTTCTCCCAACCAAGTACTAACCAGGACCATCCCTGCCTAGCTTCCGAGATCAGACAAGATTGGAAACATGTAAATTATCATATGTGAAATTAATTGCCAGCCCAGGTTTGATGCATGATACAGGGTGCTCAGGGCTGGTGCACTGGGATGACCCAAAGAGATGGAATCAGGAGGGAGATGGGTGGGGGGGTTTGGAAGGGGAACACATGTATACCCATGGCAAATTCATGTCAATGTATGGCAAAACAAACACGATAATGTAAAGAGAAAAATAAATCCATTTTAAAAAAAAGAAAAAAAACTATAAATATTCCCTTACATGTCTTTGTGAGGGCATATATTTTTAATATTTATATCTTGGAGTGAAATTGCTAAATAATTTGAAAAAATACATATAACTTTCTATTCCCAAAAGTTCTAAATCCTTTGTAGCACTTGATACTGTTAATCATTTTCATTTTAGTTTTTTTAATGCGTGCGTAGTGACATCTCATTGTGATTTCAATTTGACAAATGACTTATGTTGTTGAGCATCCTTTAATTTGTTACTGCTTAACTGGGTTGTTTTCTTATTATTTATTCCAGTTGATTTTTAAAGTTAAAACATATACGTATACATAGGCAATAACATGTTTTTTTGATAAAACATAAGGATTTTAGTCTTACAAGATTACTGGATAACACATTTTTCAATCATTATTATGTTCCTTATTTGTAATGCATATCATATTATTTTTAATTTTTTATTAAGGAAATTTAAGACATAAGAAATACTAAAATAGTATAGTGAAATCTCTTGGACCTATTAGCTATAATTATTAATACCTGCCATTCTTATTTTATTCTTATTTACAACAAATTAATTTTTGTGTATAGCATGAGAAAGGAGGGGATGAATTTTTGTTTATTTGTTCTTATGAGTATTCAGTTGTCCCAGCACCATTTATTGAGAAGACTGTCCTTTCGTCATTGAATTGAGTTGGCACCTTTATTAAAAGTCAATTTTCTATATAATATGGGCTCATTTGGATGTCATTGCTGTCTTTATCAATATAACTTATAGTAAGTCTTGAAATTATGAGTATAAGCCTTCTAGCTTTTTTTTCTTTTTCTTTTCCCAAGATTGTTTTGAAAATTCTAGATTCTTTGTATATTCCTATACATTTTTGTACAAGTTTGTCAACTTATATAAAAATGTCTGCTGGGGTTCTGATTGATATTATATGCAATCTATAGATTAACACTGGATAAATGGACATCTTTAAAATATTGAGTCTTTCAAGATATAAATATGTCTCTCCAATTCTTTCAGCAGTGTCCTGTGGATTTAAAAATAGAGGTTTTGTGTGACTTAAAAATATATTGTTATGCACTTTATAAATAATTTTATACAATTATAAAAGGAATTTATTATTTTTCTTTTCCAATTGTTTGCTTCTAGTGTATAGAAATATAGCTATTTTTTTGTATATTATTCTGGTAACTTCATGTCTTGTGAACCTCACTTATTTGAAAAGTTTTTTATTGTTATTAATGTTCTTCTCTTTTTTCTTTTTGTTTTTGTTTTAACAAAAATTTATGAAACTGTCTCTGATTGGGAAGGTTTAACTTCTTACATTCCAATCCATGTGAATTTCCCCCCTTTTTCTTGATTTATTGCAATGGCCAGGTCCTCCAGAAAAGGTTGAATAGAGATGGTAAGAGCAGACAGCCATGTATAAATCCTAATCTTAAGGAGAATATTAGGTACAGGGTAAGGGTAAGACTTTTCATAGATGCCATTTCTCAGAATGAAGAAATTCTCTTTTATTCCAAGCATCCAAGGAGATTTTCTTTTTTGATATCATGAGTGAGTTTTATATTTGTTCATGTTTTGGCATTATATATTAAAATAATTATATTCAACACATCATAGAATTTCAGGGCTTCCCTTATGGCTCAGTTGGTAAAGAATCCACCTGCAATGTGGGAGACCTGGGTTTGATCCCTGGGTTGGGAAGATCCCCTGGAGAAGGGCATGGCAACCCACTCCAGTATTCTTACCTGGAGAATCCCCATGGACAGAGGAGCCTGGTGGATTACAGACCATGGGGTTGCATGGTCTTGGATAAATACTACTTGACCATGATGCATTATCATTTTTTAGAAAATACTGCATTTTCTTTGCTAATACTTTGTTAAAGATTTTTGCACTATATTTATAAGGACTAATGCTCTATAAGTGCTTTGTAATGTCTTTGTGAGGTTTTTCTATCAGGATTTTAATGGCTTCATGAAATTAGTTTGGATATATTTTCCCCTTCTCTATGATCTAAGATAATTTAAGATTGGTATTATTTTCACAAAAAGTTTCACAGAATTCACTTGGGAAATATTGATACAGAGAATGGTTCTATCAAAATAAAATTTTAAGGATGAATTTTCTAAATTGGTTCTAGAGTTTCTGGAATTGGCTCTCTAGTCTAATTGGATTTAAAGATCTTAATGACTCTATTTAAAGTATTAAAGAGACCATTGATAGTTCATGGTGTGATCTGGTTGTATAGTTATCACTATTGAATAATCCTAAAAATAAAAGATCAGGGGTTCAAATTCCCAGCTCAAAAGTTGCACAGATGACCTGAAAACTTCCTTATGTTCCCTAAAGGAAAAGGAGATCCTTATCTCCTAAAGCTGAGGACTAAAATTTCTGAAGAGTCAAACCCACAATCTCATACTGAAACTCGTTGAATTACAGTGCAAGGGTATCTACAATTAAAGTGAGAACTTCAACTGAGATAGAATGGGATCCTGAAAGTTGGAGTAGGATATATTGGGTGAGCCTGATGAAGTGGAAACATTGAGTTCTAAATTCTGTTGAATCTTTTCTGCCAGTGGAAACAGCCTCTCTACTCTCTACCCAGCCTTAAAGGATTAACTTCACATTACCCGAGGAGACAGTAAATGACCTCCCCCATAGCAGTCGCCACACAAAACAATGCTGATTCTCCCTTGCCATGTTCCTTTGCTTCTAGACCTAACTAGACTTAAGTCCCAGCAGGCCCCTAAAGGTGTGGTATAAATTGTGACCTGTGAGGAAGTGCAACACGTGCCAAAAGAACTACTTGAGTTTTCTAATGTAAACAGACCCTAGCTCTGAACTAATGTTAATTCCAGGAGACCCAAAACTTCACTGTGATCCGCTAGTCAGAGTAAGGTTTATGGAGGTCAGGTCCATTTCACAGTGAATCCAGTGTGACCCTGATCCCATCCTGCAACTATTTTACCAGTTCCAAAATGCATAATTTTCAGACTTACTCATCAGATACCAAAATCCCCATATTGCTTCTCAAACCTGTGGAGTAAACACTATTCTGGTGGAAAAAGCCAACACAAACCGATAAAACTGCCTCTACTGAGTAAAATAGTAAGCCAAAACCAATACTCTACCCATACAGGAGGATTGTAGAGATTAGTGCCACCATTAATACAGGGGTGGCAGTCCATATCCACATCCTCATTCAAGCCCTCCCACATTTGGCCTGTACAGAATGCAGACATATCTTGGAGAATAATAACTGTAGATTATCATAAACTTAATCAGATCATGACTCCAACTGCAGCTGTTGCACCAGATGTGGTTTTATTTCTTGAACAAATTAACACATCCTCTAGTACCTGATGTGTGTCTAATGATCTGGCAAACACTTTCCCCCCATACCTGTTAATAAGAATGAACAGAAGCAGTTTGCTTTTAGCTGGCAAGGCTAGCAATATACATTCACTGTCTTACCTAAGAACTCATCAGCTCTGTGTCATAATTTAGTTCACAAGGATCTTGATTGCCTTTCCTCTCCACAATGCAATGGATTATAAAATGCTGATTTGACTTAGTGAGCAAGAAGCAGCAGTGATTCTAGACTTATTTGTAAGGTAAATGCATGTCAGATGGTAGAACGTCAACCCAACAAAGTTTCAGGGGCCTTCTTCCTCAGTAAAATTTCTTGGTAGGTGGCACACTGAGATATCCTTTGTAAGGTAAAGGATAAGCTGTTGCTCTGGTCCCTCCCACAACTATAAAAAAGGAAATACAGTAGCTAGTGGGCCCCTTAGGATTTTGGAAGCAACATATTTCTCATTTTAGTGTTACTCCAGCCCATTTACTGAGTGACCTGGAAAGCTTCTGATTTGTAGTGGGACCCAGATCAAGAGAGGGACTTCCCAGTGGCTCAGAGGTAAAAAGTCTGTTTGCAGTGTAGAAGACCCAGGTTCTATCCCTGGGTTGGAAAGATGCCCCATAGAAGGAAATGAAAACCCACTCCAGTATTCTTGCCTGGAGAATCCCCTGGACAGAGGAGCCTGACAGAGTTACAAAGTGTTGGGCATGACTGAAGTGACTGAGCAGAGATCAAGAGAAGGTTCTGAGAAAAGTTCAGCCTGCTGTGCAAGCTCTCTGACACTTGGGCCATATGATCCAGTAGATCCAATGCACTGGGCACTCACCAGGGCCACAGTTCAGTCAACCTTGGTAAATGAAACTCTGTGTTGCTGCACCCATGCATAATCACCATCACTATGAGTATGTTTTTCTCTTTTTTTTGTTATGAATGTGTTTGTGTGTGTGTGTGTTTGTGTGTATGGCACCTTTGTTTCTTCACTCTCTTATCTCTTATTAAGTAATATAAGAGGCATTGACTTCCTATAAGAGCATTTAAGTATTGTTATCTTTACATCTTTGTGTTTGTTACAAGATATCAAGGAAATGGTAAACATTCAAAGTTTATATCTTCTCTTGTTATATGATTTCATTCTCTGAAATTTAATGATATATGTTTTATAATCAACATATGCCTATCTATCTCAATGAACAATTCATGTGCATTTGGAAAGAGTGCATCTTGTACAGTTGTAAGATATAATTTTTTATCATTGTCACTTAGGTCAAGATGGTTGATAATGCCTCTTAGATTTTCTGTATCTTTTATGTCCTAAATAAATTTTTACTTAACTGCTATATTATTGAAAGAAAACTACTAACATATTCAATAACAATTTTACTTTCTTTCTTTCGCTGTTTCTCAGTTCTCTCAGATTCCTTCTTCTACTTTGAGCTGTTGTTAGCAGATGAGTATCTTTCTGATGTATTTACCTTTTTATCATTGAGATGCTCAGATTTATCTTAATTAATGTGCTTAGTCTAAATAGAGACTTTTTTTCAGAGGCTAACTTATTCCATCCTTTTACATTCAGTGTATTTGTTTCTTCGTATTTCAAGAATGTCTTTTATAAATAATATGTGGCTGGCTATTGCTGTTATATCCAGACTGACAATATCTTCCTTTTAATCAAAGTGGTTATTATATTTATATTTAATGTACTTAATGACAAATGGATTTAAGTCAATGATTATGGAGGGATTTTCTTCATCAATTTTTGTCTATATAACCTTTCCTGATGTTTTTTTTTGGAGGTGGGTATTCAAAAATCTGATATTCCATTAATTTTCCAGCTACATCCCTTTGCATTATTTTTAGAGGTTTTTCTGAATATTACAAATTATTTGCTTATCATAAATTACTTAGAGCTACCCCTATACTATTTCAAATAAAACATTAGAACCTTGCAACAATCTCATTGCATTTATTGCCCCATCTCAATATGTTGTGCTACTATATTGCTATTATGTGAAATTAGACATTGTATATATATGTACAAACAATTATAAATCTACATGATACAGTGCTATAATTTTCACATAAAGCCATCCTAGTTCTTCTAAGGAATGATAGATAGATATTAATAGATAGCTTTAGATTTTATATATATAAATATACATATATAGTATGTTTATCCACATATTTATACTTTAAATAAATATTTATTCTTTCTCATAGATCCTACTACCTGGTATCATTTTCCTTCATCCTCAATACTTTTATGTAGTGCTTCTAGCAGTATGGGTCTTTCAGCAAAAAATTCCTTTACTTTTTTTTCTAAAATATCTTTATTTCACTTTCATTTAGGAAGTGTACTTTTCTTATATATAATTTTGTGAAGCAGATTTTTGAGCATATTTTTTAAATTAAAGTGTAGTTGATTTACAATATACACACATATACATTCTTATTTAATTTCTTTTTATTGTCTTTACTACTGTTTATCACAGGATGCTGAATATAGTTTACTGTGATATATATTAGAACCTCCTTGCTTATCTACTCTAAATGTAATAGTTTGCATCTACCAATCCCCAATTCCCAGTCCACCCCTCTCCATCCCCCATTCCTTTTTACATTTTTCATTTTAGCTTTTCCTTTAGTACTTTGAAAATATCAATTCCTCTGTCCATGGAATTTTCCAAACAAGAATACTGGAGTGAGTTGCCATTTCCTACTTCAAGGGATTTTCCTGACCCAGGGATCAAACCCACGTCTCTTGCATCTCCTCAATTGACAAGAGGATTCTTTACCATTAGCACCACCTGGGAAACCCCATATTACATATATGTTAGACTTTCTGCTAGTGTCCCACAGACTGCTGTGGCTTTGTTCAAGTTTCTTTTATCTCACTTCTCTTTGTTCTTTTGATTGGATAATTTCTATTAATCTTTATTCAGTTTCACTAACTTTTATACCACCTCAAACCTGTTTTAAATCTCCTCCAAAAGATTTCATTTCCATTATTGTAATTTTCAAGTCTATAATTCTCATTTTGCCCTTTTCTTCTTTTTACTAGTTTCTATTTCTGTGCTGAGGTTCTCCATCTGTTCCACCACTGTGCACATATTTATCTTTAAGAACTTAAACAGGGGAGGGAACAGGACCGGGAGTTCACTCTCTCCCCAATAAATACACCAAAAGAACATTTAAAAACTGAGAAAACTCCATAAAACAACATCTGAATGCTGGCAGAGGACATCAGGCATCTGGAAAGGCAGCCCATTGCTGACGAAAGAAGGTAGGACCAAAAAAAAAAAAAAAGTAAAAAGAGAGGCAAAGAGTTAGGGATGGAGATCCATCCCGGGAAGGGAGTCTCAAAAAAGGGAGAGGTTTCTGAACACCAGGAAACATTCTCCCCAGTGGATCTATGGTGAATCTCAGAGGGCAACATAAATGGGAGGAAAAACAGATAAATAATTAAGCCCCCCAGATTGCGTCTCTAACTGTAACTCCTAGCTGAGCTGCGGCCCGGGCGCCCCATCCCCCACTAGCCAGCGTGGACTGCTCAGGGAGGGGTGGGCCACGCGCTTTGGGAGAGGACTGGGATTGAATGCTGGGGCAGCCTGAGGGACCTAACCGAGAGGGCTAACTGGAGATAGACCGCTGGGTAGCTTTCCCAAGGAAGAGCCCCCGCCAGGCTTGCTCACCGAACAAAGGGCAGCAAGGAGTTGGTCCGCTGCGCGAGACGGCTGGGCAGAGCTAGGCGGCTGTGGGCTGCGGACCGGCCCAGCCCCCGCCGGAGAGCAGCAGGCATAACGCGGCCCGGCGAGGCTTCTGCTGCCAAACTGCGGGCAGAATTAGGTGCTAACCAAGACTTTTGGGGATTCTGGACAGACGCCACCAGAGATCGGAGCTGCACACACCTGAGAAGGCGCGCCCAGCTGCACCCCAAGAAAACCCAGCGGCTGGGCCGGGGGAGGGGAGAAGGCGCAGCCCCCAACCGCGCTGGGCGGGCGACCAAGAGCCTGAGCAGAGGGGGGCGAGGAAAGCGCACTTGCCAGGAGCGGGCAAATCCCAGAGTGCTGAATAGACACTGAAGAGACCAGCAAACAGAAGACGCTAAAATAAGCAGAGGGAACCACTTTGGAACTGACAGGAGCAACAGATTAATTCCCAGCAGTTGGCACAGACTGCATAGAAAGGAGTCTATAGGCCTTGAGAAGTACAAGCTGGACCAAGGAACTATCCGAAAATGAACTGACCCCTCACTGTACGCAACAGTACTAGAGAAAGCCCTAAATATAATTTTACTAGGACCATCTTTTAAATTTTTAAAAACTTTTTGTATACTATTTTTTTATTTTTATTTTTAGAATTTTTAAGTCCCCTATAATCCCGTTATTTTTTTCTTTATTTTTATTTTCCTTTTTTTAATCTCCTCTCTCTCCCTTATTTTATTTTCCATTTATTTCCTTTCTTTCCTTTAATATCTCTTTTTCCGTTTTTATTTTTAATTGCATTTTTTGTTGTTGTCATTTTATTTCTTATTTTATTTTATTCATTATTTTTCTTTCCTTCTTTTTTTTTGTAAAAGTACTTTTGAGAATTCAATCTTTACTCTAGATTTTTAATCTTTGCTTATTAGTATTTGGTATCAACTTTGTATGTTTAAGAATCCAAGCTTCAGTACCCATTGTTACTTGGGAGTGAGATCACTGGCTTGACTGCTCTCTCCCCATTCTTGACTCTCCTTTTTTTTTTTTCTTTCCCACCAAGTTACCTCTATAATCCCCCTCCCCTTTATCTTCTCTACCCAACTCTGGGAATCTGTTTGAGTGTTACGAGTGGTGAAGAACACTGAGATAACTGAGCACTGGCTGGATCTGTCTCTGTCCATCTGACTCCCTCTTTTCTCTCTCTGGTAACTTCTGTCTCCTTCCTCCCTCTTCTCCTCTCGGTATAACTCTGTGAACATCTCCGAGGGATCCAGGCTGTGGAGAGCACACACGGAAGTAATCACTGGCCACTTCACTCTCTCACCATCTGATTCCTCTCTTCTCCTTCTGGTCCATGCCATGTAACTCTGTGTACCTGTCTGGGTGTCCCTCACTGTGGAGAAACTTCTCATCATTAAACTAGACATTCTACCATCATTACTGCATAGATGAAGGAGTCCTGAGGCTACTGGAAGACAGGAGACTAAGCCCAGAGACTGAGAATTCCAGAGAACTCCTGGAGCCAGGAGTTAATTAACCGATAGGAGCTCATCAAACTCCTCCATACCTAAACTGAAACCAAGCACCCCCCAAGGGCCAACAAGCTCCAGAGTAGGATATACCAAGCAAGTTCTCCAGCAACACAGGAACATAGCCTGGAGCTTCAAAACACAGGTTGTCCAAGGTCACACCAAGCCCACCGACATCTCAAAACTCTTTACTGGACACTTCATTGCTCCTTAGAGTGAGGAAACCCAGATCCACCCACCAGAACACCACACAAGCTTTTCCAACCAGGAAACTTTGACAAACCACACATCCAACCCCTCCCATAGTGAGGAACCCCCACAATAAAGGGACAACACAGCAAGATAAACAAGATGAAAAGGCAGAGAAATACCCAGCAGGTAAAGGAACAGGATAAATGCCCTCCAGACCAAACAAAAGATGAGGAGATAGGATGTCTACCTGATAAAGAATTCCGAATATTGATAGTGAAAATGATCCAAAATCTGGAAAATACATTAGAGTGGCAGTCCAATAACCTGCAGGCAAGGATTGAGAAGACGCAGGTAAGCTTTAACAAGGACTTAGAAGAAATGAAAAAGAGTCAAAATACAATGAATAATGCAATAAATGAGATCAAAAACACCCTGGAGGGAACTAACAGTAGAATAACAGAGATAGAAGACAGGATAAGTGAGGTAGAAGACAGAATGGCAGAAATAAACGAAACAGAAAGGAAAAATGAAAATAGAATTAAAAGAAATGAGGACAATCTCAGAGACATCTGGGACAATATTAAATGCACCAATATTCGAATCATAGGAGTCCCAGAAGAAGAAGACAAAAAGAAACACCATCAGAAAATTCTTGAGGAGATAATAGTTGAAAACTTCCCTAAATTGGGAAAGGAAATAACCACTCAAGTCCAAGAAACCCAGAGAGTCCCAAATAGGAGGAACCCCAAGCGGAACACCCCAAGACATATATTAATCAAATTAACAAATATCAAACTCAAAGAGCAAATATTAAAAGCAGCAAGGGAAAAACAACAAACAACACACAAGGGGAATCCCATAAGGATAACAGCTGATCTCTCAATAGAAATGCTTCAGGCCAGAAGCGAATGGCAGAACATACTTAAAATCATGAAAGAAAACAATCTACAACCCCAATTACTGTACCCAGCAAGGATCTCATTCAAATTTGAAGGAGAAATCAAAAGCTTTTCAGACAAGCAAAAGCTGAGAGAATTCAGCAACACCAAACCAGCACTCCAACAAATACTAAAGGATCTTTCCTAGATAGGAAACACGGATGGGGTATATAATCTAGAACCCAAAACAATAAAGTAAATGGCAACGGGATCATACTTATCAATAATTACCTTAAATGTAAATGGGTTGAATGCCCCAACCAAAAGACAAAGATTGGCCGATTGGATACAGAAACAAGACCCCTATATATGTTGTCTACAAGAGACCCACCTCAAACCTACGGACACATATAGACTGAAAGTTAAAGGCTGGAAAAAGATATTCCATGCAAATAAAGACCAAAAGAAAGCAGGAGTGGCAATACTCATATCAGATAAAGTAGACTTTAAAATAAAGGCAGTGAAAAGAGATAAAGATGGACATTACATAATGATCAAAGGATCAATCCAAGAAGAAGAAATAACAATTATAAATATTTATGCACCCAACATAGGAGCACCACAATATGTAAGGCAAATGCTAACAAGCATGAAAGGGGAAATTAACAACAACACAATAATAGTGGGAGACTTTAATACACCACTCACAACAATGGATAGATCAACTAGACAGAAAAGTAACAAGGAAAGTCAAACTTTAAATGATACAATAGACCAATTAGACCTAACTGATCTCTATAGGACATTCCACCCCAAAACAAGGAATTTCACCTTTTTCTCAAGTGCACACGGGACCTTCTCCAGGATAGATCACATCCTGGGCCATAAATCTAGCTTTGGTAAATTCAAAAATATTGAAATCATCCCAAGCATCTTTTCTGACCACAATGCAGTGAGATTAGATATCAATTACAGGAGAAAACCATTCAAAAATTCCAACGTATGGAGGCTCAAAAATACACTGCTGAATAACCAACAAATCACAGAAGAAATCAAACAAGAAATCCAATTATGCATGGAAATGAATGAAAATGAAAACAAAACAACCCAAAACCTATGGGACACAGTAAAACAGTGCTAAGGGGAAAGTTCATAGCAATACAAGCTCACCTCAGAAAACAAGAAAAAAGTCAAATAAATAACCTTACTTTACACCTAAAGCAACTAGAAAAGGAAGAAATGCAGAAGCCCAGGGGTAGTAGAAGGAAAGAAATCTTAATGATCAGGGCAGAAATAAATGCAAAGGAAACAAAAGAGACCATAGCAAGAATTAACAAAGCCAAAAGATGGTTCTTTGAGAAGATCAATAAAATTGACAAACCATTAGCCAGACTCATCAAGAAACAAAGGGAGAAGAACCAAATCAACAGAATTAGAAATGAAAACGGAGCAATCACAACAGAAAACACAGAAATACAAAGGATCATAAGAGACTATTACCAGAAACTATATGCAAAAAAAATGGACAACCTAGATGAAATGGACAGATTCCTAGAAAAGTACAACTTTCCAAGACTAAACCAGGAAGAGATAGATAATATTAACAGACCCATCACAAGTACGGAAATTGAAACCATAATCAGAAATCTTCCATAAAACAAAAGCCCAGGACCAGATGGCTTCACAGCTGAATTCTACCAAAAATTCAGAGAAGAGCTAACACCTATTCTACACAAACTCTTCCAGAAAATTGCAGAGGAAGGTAAACTTCCAAACTCATTCTATGAGGCCACCATCACCCTAATTCCAAAATCCGACAAAGATGCCACAAAAAAAGAAAACTACAGGCCAATATCACTGATGAACATAGATGCAAAAATCCTTAACAAAATTCTAGCAAATAGAATCCAACAACACATTAAAAAAATCATACATCATAATCAAGTAGGCTTTATCCCAGGGATTCAAGAATTCTTCAATATTTGCAAATCAATCAATGTAATACACCAATTAACAAATTGAAAAATAAAAATCACATGATTATCTCAGTAGATGCAGAGAAAGCCTTTGACAAAATTCAACATCCATTTATGATAAAAACCCTCAAAAAGCAGGACTAGAAGGAACATACCTCAACATAATAAAAGCTATATATGACAAACCCACAGCAAACATTATCCTCAATGGTGAAAAACTGAAAGGATTCCCCCTGAATTCAGGAACAAGACAAGGGTGCCCACTCTCACCACTACTATTCAACATAGTTTTGGAAGTCTTGGACACAGCAATCAGAGCAGATAAAGAAATTAAAGGAATCCAGATCGGAAAAGAAGAAGTAAAACTCTCTCCGTTTGTAGATGACATGATCCTCTACATTGAAAACCCTAAAGACTCTACCAGAGAACTACTAGAGCTAATCAGTGAATATAGCAAAGTTTCAGGATACAAAATCAACACACAGAAATCCCTGGCATTCCTATACACTAACAATGAGAAAACAGAAAGAGAAATTAAGGAAACAATTCCATTCACCATCGAAACAAAAAGAATAAAATACTTAGGAGTATTTCTACCTAAAGAAACAAAAGACTTGTATATAGAAAACTATAACACACTGATGAAAGAAATCAAAGAGGACACAAACAGATGGAGAAATGTGCCGTGTTCGTGGATTGGAAGGATCAATATAGTGAAAACGAGTATACTACCCAAAGCAATCTATAGATTCAATGCAATTCCTATCAAGCTACCAGAGGTCTTTTTCAGAGAATTAGAACAAATAATTTCACAATTTGTATGGAAATACAAAAAACCTTGTATAGCCAAAGCAATCTTTAGAAAGAAGAATGGAACTGGAGGAATCAACCTACCTGACTTTAGGCTATGCTACAAATCCACAGTCATTAAGATAGTATGGTACTGGCACAAAGACAGAAATATAGATCAATGGAACAAAATAGAAAGCCCAGAGATAAATCCACACATCTATGGACACCTTATCTTTGCCAAAGGAGGCAAGAATATACAATGGTGAAAAGACAACCTCTTTAACAAGTGGTGCTGGGAAAACTGGACAGCCACTTGTAAAAGAATGAAACTAGAACACTTTCTAACACCATACAAAAAGATAAACGCAAAATGGATCAAAGATCTAAGCATAAGACCAGAAACTATAAAACTCCTAGAGGACAACATAGGCAAAACACTCTCTGATATAAACCAAAGCGGGATCCTCCATGACCCACTTCCAAGAATATTGGAAATAAACAAATGGGACCTAATTAAAATTAAAAGCTTCTGCACAACAAAGGAAACTATAAGCAAGGTGAAAAGGCAGCCTTCAGAATAGGATCAAACAATAGCCAATGAAGCAACAGACAAACAATTAATCTCAAAAATATACAAGCAACTCCTGCAGCTCCATTCCAGAAAAATAAACAACCCAATCAAAAAGTGGGCCAAAGAACTGAACAGACATTTCTCCAAAGAAGACATAAAAATGGCTAACAAACACATGAAAAGATGTTCAACATCACTCATTATCAGAGAAATGCAAATCAAAACCACAATGAGGTACCACTTTACACCAGTCAGAATGGCTGCCATCCAAAAGTCTACCAGCAATAAATGCTGGAGAGGATGTGGAGAAAAGGGAACCCTCTTACACTGTTGGTGGGAATGTAAACTAGTACAGCCACTATGGAAAACAGTGTGGAGATTCCTTAAAAAATGGAAACAGAAATGCCATATGACCCAGCAATCCCACTGCTGGGCATACACACCAAGGAAACCAGAATTGAAAGAGACACATGTACCCCAATGTTCATCGCCACATTGTTTACAATAGCCAGGACATGGAAGCAACCTAGATGCTCATCAACTGATGAATGGATAAG